>JABFPJ010000877.1:0-31796 GCA_022817425.1 Gryon sp. ZL-2020 | reverse complement strand
CAATGAACGGCATGCAAAAATAACCAGTATTGCGGCAGCATTGGCTGTCGACTCCCGACTGCCAATGCTGGCCCGTGCTTGGGCCATTTATCATTTATGGCGGAATACTGAAATTTCCATCTGGGTAACATCAATAATTCCATGTTACTCAAACACCATGTATGGAGTTATTGTCTGATATTATATTGCGTGGAAAAAGAGCTTTAAATATTGTAAAATTTGTTATGCTAAATAAATAGTAGTACAGTTTATTTGTAAGAGACCAAGATTTGATACATTTGCGTTTTTATCAAAACGTGCAAATATTGCAGTGTAAGTCATTCAATTTATACACTAGTAAAAGTCATCGAGAAATGAAGTTCTATGACAAAATTATCATCATAAATTATTCAGATTTGATTGATTTAACTGATTAAATTACAGTGTTGTAGTGAACTTGCATTTAATTAGTTTAACTTACTGCATACTAACTAAATTGATGTAATAATTTCTGCTTATAAATCAAGCAGGTTTTTTATTCTATTTCTAATATGAGATGAAACTGTTTGCAATGTTAATGATCGTACCAAAACTAAATACGTGCAGATTTATAAGTAATGAAAATGATATGATGTGGAAAGGTGAATATTTGATTTTTCAAATAAAGTGAAATCTTTTCAATACGTAACGTAACGATTTTTTATACAACCTAACTAAAAATAATTCCAAACGGTGATGATGCTTTTCTAAGCATCATTAAACATTAATCATAAGAAATTTAAAAGAATGTCACATGTTATTCGCTGTAGATATTTTAGTAGATGGAGGGTTAAGTTCAAGGACAGATAAAACATTTTTTCTTCTTTTTCGAAAAGAAATGTTATGATATATGATCTTATCTGTAAGCTTGTTCCATAAATCTAATAAATTATTGTACATAAAAATAATAGCCGATTCTTATTGTATATATTAGTTAACTTGTTCATATACTGTTGTTAAAAAATTTAAATACGTCTTCGTACACTTTCATCGGTCTTTACCGTCATTTGTGAGAGACTTATTCGACTGCGAGACTTACATCATTAATCCAACGTCAGTAGAGACACGAGACGGAAATTACGAGACTTCCGTCCACGTATACGCGTAAGTCGATAGATATTTCCGCGTCGTCGAAAAATACGTTACAAATCCGCTTTTAACTCCCTTTAGAATTCCGGTCACGTAGCCGTCGAAGATATATCGTAACGTACGTCGCGTCGCCGTTTTCCACGTACCCTACTTTCGAACCTCATTTATTGCTCTTTGGACTTCTTATGGCTAATGTTCATTCCTTTGCTCTCGGGAAAAGTTATGTTTTTTCTGCTTTTTTTTCTTTTTCACACATTGATGAGGACGGAAAATCTGTCAGCTATAATCAACTGAGGTGAACTTTTGATAGTATGAGTAAAGTCTCATTCATGGCATTGATTACGACTTAATAACTGCTTCGATGAACTGCGGTTGTATTTCCTTTTTATCAAACCTATGTTTGTCGTTCTTTTTTATCAAAGATCGATCTCGCGAACCTTTTCTGGTTTTCGTGTTTCACTGATTTATGCGTCTTGAGAATCGAAGCCTTTGAACTCTGCTTGTTTACGCTGTGTTATGATTAAAAATAGAAAAGAGTAAAAACATAATAAAAAAGTTGTCATAAAATTTCCGTAAAGACGATTTAGATGTCGAGTTTAAATAAATGGAGCGAACAATCAGTGACATGGGATGTTTTTTATTGCCAGTAAACGAGTTTGATTCATTGTTATTCTTTATTGCTGAGATAAGTTACGTCTTTCATCATTTGATTGCGAGCATTAATGAGTTCGAATGTAAACGTTTTCGATCAATTGTGTTGTTAATATAATTGAATAATAAAAATAAATGGAACGTGATATCCATTTCTTCAATTTTTATTAATTAACTTAACAAAATATCCATCATATGATTTATCTTTTATTGTGTCTGACTGCATTTACTTTTTACTACTTAAAATAAAATTTCATGACAAATGTCATCACAGAAGTTGATCAAGTTAGAAATGTTCATTTAATTTATATTTATCTTATTACGTAATCTATACTATGTTCACATATGACATATTTAATGTACAAGACACATATTTATCTCACATAAGGCATTAACGCATACATATTTATGTATGCATTAACACGCTTATTTCATACATATATATATGATTGTATATTATAAATTATTTTACTTATATATGATTCTTGTCTATGAGTAGAACATTTACTGTAACAAATAACATTCATTCGTTCTCTTTTAACCTAATACCATTTTCGGTTCAGTTTTGAGTTCAGTCTTCGAGTGACAGAGGTTGGATCTACCAAATAATTTTGCCAAACTCGTGTTCGAAAGTTGAATATAGTTTCAATCGATCTGAACTGATTATGTCAATCAAACTCATGTCCGGATAAATTATGCGATAATTTGTTAAGATTTTTTTTGTTTGTGCAATTTTGATTCGTTATAAATATAAAATGTCAGTGTCACAAGAGATTATCAGATAATTTTATTGAACACGTGTTTGAATTATTTGGTAGCTCCAACCGTATCTTAGATCTTATCATTTAAACATGCTGTCAGTTTTTAAAAACAACATGAGTATTTTCACATAAATGTCAACTACACCTCAACCAGTGTGAAATTAATGAAGTTAAAGAAAACGCCAAAAAACCAAACTGAAGTGAGTTAAGATGAGTTATATAGTTGAATAAAAGTCGACTATAACATCTGTAAGTATGTACAATGTAAATGATTGAAGAACTTTCTATATAACGTTTTCGTGAATTTTTTTTAAATTTAATTTTAACAAATTTAACTTCATTCTCGTAGAAATCTATTTATTTTAGTAAAGTTGATCGCGCTACGCTTATTTTTGTGTATTTCAATTAAATATGTATTCATGATTTTTCTATTTATTGATTAATATTATCATAATAAAAGCACATTTACTGACAAAGAAAGAAATTATTAATTTATTATAAATCAAACAATTGTTTTAACTACTTTTAACGTAATATTATTAATGTAAATATATGTAATTATCAAGAGAATGTATTTGAAATATGATTTAATTCATTTTTAATATAAGTAAAAATTTAATAATGTGAATAAAAATTGCTGAAAAATTACAAAACTAAATTATAATTAAATGTCATTACCTAATATGTAACATAACTCGTGTACTAAGTTTATTTGGCGTGGATTCAAATGGAATGTTATGTAATTTGAATAATATGTTCGGCAATGTAAGTTGTAGCAAATGAGTACAGTTGCAATGTTATAACGAGTTTACATAACTATATACAACAATAAATTCCTATGTAAATCATATACCCCAATAAAGTATTTATTAAATCTATATGAATGTACTGCAATTTTGCATAAGAAATGTAAAATACTTATTAACATTAACTGAATGACGTTTAATTTTACTTTTCAATTACTTTTCATTAAATGATCATCAACATTCACATACAAAATATGAAAACTGTATATTAAACATTCAAAAAATGTAATTGTACTAAAATATAACAGATAATATGCAAAAAGCAATTGTTTTGTAATTAAACTAAGAAACACTCGACGAGTTGTCAAAGTTGCATAGCGTTAGAATCACAACTGTGTTACACGTTGGCGCAGAGCGATACCATTGGTGAAACCCGTAAAATTCGTGAAATTCAAATTAGTTTTTCCATTCGTGTCTATCTAGCGAGAATAAAGAAGGATGGGTGGGTGGCGCGCGCACTTGAAATGAATAAAAGCACGAGAGCGTTTACCTGGAATCGGACACCGCGACGCATTTAAACGTAAAATGGTTCGGTGAGCGTTTTGCTTGAAAGCAGACTATTCTCAAGAAACATCGAATAAATCGTATGCGCATATTTAGCGTGCCGCGTATTATTTCAAAACAAGGTGGGCTTCGTTTTACATACACTTTCCACGGCAAATTCGGCCCGGTTCGAATTTGCCAGATCGCTTATACTGAATGTGTTCGCTCGAGATTCGTGTTCATTGTTTGCGCATTTTTAAATTGCATGCATTCTATTTACATGCAATTTTCGTGTATGATTCGCAAATTACAAGTCGTAATTCATTTTTAACGCAATGATCCAACGATTGGGATGAAAATTAGTTTTGCGAATTAAAGTACGTATCAAAAAGTGAAATTAATTTTCAACGTCAATGCAATCAATATTGTACTGATATGAGTAAAGAAATGGAAATACATCTCTGTATGGACTAATTATATTTTAACGTTAATTATTTTGAAACATTTAATTAAATAATAATAATACATATTAACTAAAAGAAAACGAAATTACATTTTTTACTAATCTATGATAATAAAAATATTCAATTTAATTGAATTATTTCAATTCAAGAATTTTCTTTAATCCGTGTGTACAATTTTTCATATGAGTTTTCTATTACTGAATATAATTTTTTCATTACTCTATTCCATTTATTATTGATGCGAAAAATTGTACTGCATATAAATTGCAATAAAATTAAAAGAGTTAGTAATTATTTCATAAAAATTTAGTATAATAATTTTATAGTAAAATGATTTTTATTTATGCAGTGGAATAATTTAAAAGATCACATTTCAAATATTCATTATCAACATATAAATAAATATTTGCAAATATATAATTCTTAATAAATTAAATTGTTTTTAAATGTAACTTTTATTATTTACTATAAAATATATTTAGTTGAAATTAAGTATTAAATGAATTTAAAATATATTTATATTGAATTTGTGCATGTTTAAAATCCTATATATACACACCTATTAAGACACAATTCATTGAAGTAGCGTGTTTAAAACAGTTATATATATATATAAGCAAGCTCTTGCGTATATAATTGCTTATGTTGAAATCATATAATTATTATAGTAAAATGAATTTTATATGATTATTGTTCAAAATAAATTTTAACTCAATTCGCGCTTATTTTCAATACCATTCATTGTGTACTAAATGAAGATAACAACCGCAACGAAAACTGACTTGCAAACATAAACTTGACAAATGCGAGAAACGTATTTTGCAATTCGACATAAAAGGACATGATTTTAAGTATCCAGAAGTAACATAAACATTTGTATGTATGTCATCAGAGATGTTCCAAACGAAGATACAATATTGCATTTCTACGAAAAAGTCCGCAATCCGTCAATTTCAATAACAAAAAAGTCCTGATTAGACGAAGTATGTTGAAGTCTCTCCCGGTTGTGGTTGCACGGAATTGTATCCAAAATGTGGTATATATATGAATCGGTTATTTGGAATACGGAGAAAATCCTTGATACTGCGGTTATATTCAGAACAAAGTAGGTCAATGAGAATTCTGATTACCACACGTCAATAACCATTGTGAGGGTCTTTCGAGACAATAAAGATTATGATATTTTAAACTAACTCATCAAACTTGGTGTTCGGAGAAGAAAAAGATAAAAAATTATGCAAAGATCAAAAAAGTGTTGTTATGTTTGTATGTGTACATATGCATTTTCAGTTGTGGAATCTCTTTTACGGAAGCGAATAAATATTAACGAAACATGCTGCGTGGCTAAAGAGAATCTAATCGTCGGTGACTGTCATTTTTTTCTGAATAAACGTCCAATGTTCTGATCGGATATGCAAGTAAACCCATAACCGAACTGACGAATCACCATATAAATTGCAAAGCTCGCTTTCTTCTCTCCATAAATATTAAAAAAGACGAGGTGCTATTCATACCTACAACCTTCCCTTCATCGCATTCCTTTTCCCTCTAGTCTCATTTTTCTTGGCTCAGCTTATATCCCTCGTCTCTCTTGTGTCCAACTTTTTTTATCTTTTGTTGCACTGTTGCCTTATCTTAGTTTCTTTACATCAACAACAACAATCAAATGAAAAATAATAAACAAATAATAACAATTTACACAAATATATAATATATGTTATTATTATAATTGTATGTGTATATGTTATAGTTAATATTGTTTTTATTACCTAAATTTAAACGAATAAATTGTACGAATTTTGTGCATATTTATAACGACATTTATGCTACGATTAAGCAGTAATAAATATAAATACGATTAATGAACAAATATGTAATAAAATCTAGAAATGAAAAAAATGCAAATTCTGTACAAGATACTATTTTATTTTGAACTGAGCATAAAGTCGATATTCGCTTGTTGAAGTCGAATATTCAGTTGAACTTGTTTAATCGTCGACGAAATTGAATTTGAATGTTTTATCATCTTGATTTAGATCCTTCGATATAATTTGCAACAATTCTTTTGAATTACTGATCAGGGCTCAAAACAAATACGACGAAAGTCGTTATAAAATTTGGACAAAGCGTAAAGTTTTGTCGAATCTTCGATGAAATTAAATTTTCTTATGAAGAATGTTTCTTTTATTTCGATGGCCTTTCGCTGGTATTAATATCATTTACTAAAATTAAAAAGAGTAATTAAAAGGAAAATATTAATGTAGTAATTTATAGTAATTAAGTGGATAATAAAGACTCCTTAAATATTCTTTTGTTTGAGCATTCAGTGATATATCCAATTATCAAAGTTTAAAAGGAAAAAAACTGAAAATGTGCAAAAACCTTTTCAACGCAGATGCTTCTTATGTGTAATGTTCTTGTTTATGCACTCTTATGAGTATGCAGATAATTAATAGTGTCACTTAGAAGAAACTAGGGAATTAGGTCACAAGCGCGAGAATAATTTCATTAAATTTGCGCACTTTTCGTAGAAAGATTCCAGGTGAATACAGTAACGTAAAAAATTGAAACTATTTTATGCTGACCCATGTTTAAAAAGATTTTTTTATACTTTTATTGCTACTTTTTTCACATTTAAGTATAACAGTAAAACTTAAAACCAAAGGTATACTCGACAGCACATTGTAGGTACAATAGCTAAATATGGAAGTAGTCTTTTTATTACAATTACAAATAATATACGTGCAACAGCTGTTTGAACGATCGATAGCTGGCAGATACGTCGTGGGCAGATATTCGTTTGCAATGAACCCCTTGCCCCAGAGCTTTAAATCAAAGTGACAAAATGTACGTCGCAATATCCCGTGAATTCCAGAATGAAATTATCCAAAATTAAATCTTATAAGCCGATGAATTGATTTTCTCTAATGGCATTTTCACATATTGCATAATATGTCACTTTTTAAATTATATTTAAATATATATGAACATACTCCATCTAGTTATTTGAAAAGTGTTGCAAAAATAATGGGAACGATGATCAAAGCAGGAGGATAGACGAGGGACAGGTTGATTCACTTCCCGGAAAAACGACACTTTAGAACTTTTATTTGTGTGGGCTTGACTGATGATAAATTCGCATAAACAAATGTAAGGCATTAACTTCGCGTGCAAAAGTCAGCGGCACGTTATTCATAACGTAGTAACTCTCGCAGAGAAGAGTGATAGGAGAAATACTGGTGATGCATCATGTAAATATGTCGCAAGAAAAGCGTTTCGGACGAGAGAATTCTAAAGACGTGTGAGATGGTAAATGCATTTGCTTATCTTGAAAACTATTGTCCGAGAAAACTCGACTGGAAATGTGTTGGCAGATGCTTTATTTCAGCCCTGTCCTTGCAAATTACTTTATCACCGTTTATTCTGTTTTCCATTTTCCCCCCGACATTAAATGCAGAATGTAATGCTGTTCGATTGTTTTATGACTTAGTATGCTTTATTCAATAATATACGACAGAGGATTATAAGAAGCTAATTTATAATTTATACATTTAAACGTTGAAATGTATTATAATATGAATAAATTAAGATAAACGTGTAATCATATATTTTATATAGATTTTGTAAATTATGAACATTAATTTATCTGAAAAATCGAAAACCAAATAATTCAAATAATATATTAAGTTTGAAATATTGTACAATTATAAAAAATATTCATTTCCAAAAATATAACCTTTTCTTAAATATTGAAAAAAATAATAACTTGATAAGTGTAAAATGTTTTCAGAAAATAGACTTTGCAATAAATAAATTATAAAATAATTATACGGATAATTAATTCAAATGAGGTTTGAAAATTGAAATGAAAGTACTCCTTTAAATAAAGCGAAAACAATCTTTAACAAAGCCTAAACCTGATTTTCGGATGACTATTCGTGATGATCACGTGTTATTATTATCACAATGAGACGCCGGCGTATTTGCAGAATTTCGCGCGCTCACGTGGTCGACATCGCAGAATTTCCCACGGTGCTATTAATCAAGACCACGCTATCTTTAAGCTTTTCCTCATCATAATCTATCCACATTTGTTTTGCGTAGATCATCCCATTTGTGTGTTACTCATTGTCATTACATTACATGGTGCCTGAAAAAGCGTCGAAGAGTGCGCAATACGAGGGTGAACGAAAAAAAAAGTGAAGAAAAGAAGGGCGCGTGAAATGTTGGAGGGCGGTGTTTTGTTACGGACAAGAGAGTGACGGAGCTTGCAAAATACAAGAAGACAAATAAGAGAATGTTGTGGGATGAATCCATGAATTGATGTGCTAACCTATGATCCATAGACTGTTCCCAAGCCAGGGGCAAAGGCGTGCGGGGCAAACGCGGGCGTTTCGCCAGCTTGCCGACACAACTGTTTTTGCCGATCCGAGGTCGTTGTTGATGATCTGTTGCTGGTGATTTTATAGGGAAAATAGGGGATGGAGTGGGGAAGGCGGTAGTATCAGCGGAAAATTGATAAACTGAGAACACGCGAGCGAAAGCTGCTCGTCGGACAAAGTGACACACGACGCGCGAAGTGGCGACGAGTCGGATGGCTGACTGGCGTGGAGCGAATCTCGCTCAGTCCTCACAGGGTCTAACGTTGGGGTGATCGCGAAGCGGGGGGAGAGGGAGGTCGACGCGAAACCCGCGGCTTCGGGGCCGGGGGTACTCGGGGGACTTGGGAGGAGAGGGGAGTGTTAGCGCGTGACTCGCGGACGCAAGAGTGTCGGGGAAGGGGTACGCCACTGGCGGCAGAGGGTTGTTCGTGGTGCGGGTGGCGAGCTTTCGAGCGGGTCGCGCGGGGGGTGTGTTAGTAGGCAGTAGAAAAGGATGGAAGGGCCGTTTGAGCTGACGCCGCACCGAAGTAGCAACAGGCGGTAGTTGTCCGCCTGCCGTTAGTACAAGCAATGCCCGCGCCACGTTCGCTCTGTGGATGGCGCCGGCGTCGACTCTGACGTCACGAATACGTGACGTAGGCGTGGTCACGGATGCGCACTAACACCTTGTCTGTAACCGTTGTCATAGTGACTGCTTTGCCGATGCTTCGTTCCGTTGTCGTCACCCACCTACCTTTCATTCCCTTGTCGTCGGCCTCCTCCCCGCCTGATCAAATCTGCCCCGCCGACCCATACCCTCCCCTCATCTCCTCTCGCTCTCCTACTGATATGTCCACCCGAACGTGGACGAGTAAACCCCCTTGTCGCTAATATGCGACAACGCGAACCTCGCCAAGAACTGATGCTCGTGCGAGCGAGACCACAACAACAATACACGAGCTGTTATGAGTATAGGCAAATAACTTGGCTCAGGACAAATTCAAATTAGACAGATTGTTTGGAAGGTGTGTTTAGAAATTCGTCAACGATATTGTCTCGAATTTCGGCTGCTTCAATACTATGATTATCTACCTCTTATTTGGTTTCTTGTTCTGCCGCATGTTTACATGTTTGGCTTGAAAATGAATCGCGCGACGTTGAGAAACAGAAAGAGAGAGGAGTGTCACAACCTACTCACAGGTCGTCATGAATTTGCGCTTTTACGTCCAAATACTCAGCAGAAAACGAATTATTAGCCAAGTTTACCAGTTAAGAAAAATCTCTTGCAAGACTTTACATTCAATCGATGTAGAGATTCGATCGAAAATATTTGTGTAACCAAACATTTCTACCAGTTGAAATTTTCAATTTTATGGAATTATTTCGAAATTTGTTGAAATCGATTTTCTTACTAACATATACTAGTTAATGTGATTTTCACGTAAATCTAAGATTAGTCTTATATTCAGATAGAACACGTGTTACAATTCTCGTTGAGAAGATTTATGATCTACGAGTAAATTAGGTACATATGGAATCGTTTGCTGTTGAATACATGAAAATTTCATTAGCATTGCATGGTTCTGCAATTTCGCCTAAGGAATAATAATTATGAACAACATTATAATCTGTTTCTAATATTTCAAAGAGGTTTCAACCTAAAACACATCAAAATATTCTTTTTTTCTCGAATATACGTATTGAAATGTTACTTATTGAAAGAAAAATGGCCTAAAGCTTCGTCAGTTGAACTTAATGTATCGAATCTGCAGATTCTCGCTATTAAACATTTCTCTTTCAAAAGATGAATATAACTAATTAAAATCAAATTCTTCTTTTTCTCTCCGAAAAGAATGACACCAGATCATTTTGTTACAAAGCGTACCAGAAACATTTTTTCACTTCAACTTTAATTATTATTTCATTTCAAAATCTAAAGAATTTAAAAGTATTACGAGTATCGTGTTTAAATTAAAAAAGCTAGTTTCTAACCTACAAAACGGCGTTCAGGATTGTTACATGTATTTGCAAAAGAACGATTACAAAAGGGTTTATTAAAGTAGCTTTTAATAGTAAAAAAAAGGAAAATTAAAAAAATTAAAAGAAAATGAATCTGAGAATTTGATTGAAAGTAACTGAATCTGCAAAATAAGAGTGACATGATTGTTAAATGACAGTCGAATGCTTTGAGCAGGTAAAATAAACATCTGAGAATACGCTAGGGACTATGTAGGTGGGGACGGCGTAACGGATTCTAACCTTCATCCACCACCATTCACGGCAGTCTTTCCTCAGTGTTTACGATCCGTTTGACCTTCTTTACGAGCGTTTGGCTTCTTACCCCTTTCAGCTTATTTCGCTAACAACCCCCGAGACGACTCTCGTTGTACTCGTTTCTCTTTCAAGAAAATAGCTACTATACGATGACATGTAAACATATGCACGCAGCTAATGGAACATGTAGTCATCGTATCCAAAACAGAGTTAATACAAGTCAACAGCTTCCCTTAGAACCATTAATGTCCCGACTTAACATCAAACTGATAAAAAAAAATGTTTTCAAAATTTAATATAAAATTTAGAGAAAAGTTGTGGTTATGCCTATTATAAATATAATTCCAGGTGAGCGGATTCTGAAAAGTTATATACAAGACACAGAGTGACATTTTAAATGGATCGATGCGTCTTCAAAGTTCAATTTTGCAGCAGAATAGAACGAAGCCACGCGTGATGGAAGGATGAGTAGATGGAAAAGGCACAAAGAAAATAAAAGATAAGAGCACTGTGTGTACAGTATCAGAATCCCGGGCGTATCTTCGGGCGCGTTATTCAATTACAGGTTAAGATGTGCGGAGCCGATGGTGGATAAGTGAGCGCGTATCTGGTGTATTCGTCGGGCTCAAACTGCAGTATGGAAACCGTAGAAAGACAAAGGCCTCTTGTCGTGCTCACGGCGATGTTGATTCGTCTCGGGGAAGATTTGTCGACAAGCAGGATAAGAGTTTGATACATTGAATTATAGATTGCGCGACTGTGATCGAGAACGATTCTCGAAATCGTAGATTAAATGTAGTAACTACAGCTAAGGGAGTAGTAGTAGAGAATGAAGCCACCCAACCTCCCCATTAACGCTAACAAAAGCGTCACCCGACCAAGGACGGTTGCTGCTGAATGAATCCTTCGTTCGAATATTTGGAGGTAGTGCTCGTTTGATGTTCCCGCCTTACTAGTTATGTCTTTGACGTCTTACGCGGAATCATAATCGCGCGTAATTGAACTGTGCTTATAATACTCGATTGGCATGTAGACGAAGTTTCATTAAGTATGATTAAAGGCAACGTATTTCAGCTATGAAAACCTTCCAAGCCAAAAAATATACATTTGGTTATATATGTTGATACTTAATTTTTTACATTTAATAGACATTTTATTCAAATATATACATAGAATAGAAAATAATAATTTAACTAAATTTGGAATAATTGAGTACGGACAAAAACTATTTTCAATCTTTACTTTCTTGGTAATATAAATTTATGTACATATAATTTTAGTGTTAAATTTGTCACTACAGATACTACAAGACTTGTAATACTTGCAATACTCCATCACTATTACCAACCTTCTTTCTGTCTTATTTACCTATAAAATACTAATATTAAAGTTAAAAAGGTAGAAGATTTTTGTGTTGTTTTTCTGTCATCGTAAAAATAAGTATAAACTCCGCACATTCCCAAGAGAAAGAAAGCTCTACATTTTATTTCTGTTATGGTTTGATTATGGATCGTAATCCAAAAATGGTTAAGTTATCGGCCATGTTGATTATTACATGGCGTTCCATGCGACGCCATTAAGAATGAGTTGCTTCTTCCGTTGCGACGCAATTCCACTGATATTAGAGCTAGCACGGCTATATAAGCTTCAGAAGGAACCTGAAGCCGCAATGAGCATTGAGCATTACTTAAGCAGTCCAAAATGGAACACGAGGGAGTGATAGTCGCAGTTTTAGACGAAATACGACTTGGTTCTACGACCTGAGAGAGAGAGAAAGAGGAGTCGTCGAGACGACCATCTTCTTGCATGTCGCAAGAAGAAAAACAAAAATGTCGAATAGAAAATAAGCTTGGTTTCGTCGATTATTGCTCGACAGTGCATTTATATTTCATAGACGAAATTTCGTTTCGACTACAATACTTTAATTATTTCGTTCCAGCAAAAAACTTTTTAACGCGTTTTGTTTACGAAACTATACGAGGTTATATAAAATCTGTCGCGCAACTTGTCAGTCACGCAATATCCCACAGTGGGTATTTGTTTTCAGTCAAATTTATGGAAATGATGACATTTTAAAGATTTAATTTACATTTTTCTGTATCAAATAAAAAAGGTATGTTCAAAATATCATCTACATATAAATAGCAAAAAACAGAAATAGATAAACTTCAATCAATTAAACATCAATTTACTATCAGAAATTTTGATCACAATTATACCATGTAACGCTGAAATGAACTAGACACTAACTATCTGGATAGTATAGCAGCAAGACAATTTGTTATTTAATAGTTTTTTAACAAGAATTTTGTAGTGCAAATTTAATTGTTTGAACGGCTTCCTTTATGCGCAGCGTAATCCAATTCTGCACTTTATCATGAATTTAGTTTACTGAGTAAAATGAATAATATGTGAAACATGGTCATATTGAATTATGATCGTAACTGTAAATAAAACATGCAGGGTAGTTGGGCGAACTCAACCTGACTACACTTTTTTAAAAAGTTTAAATTTTCATCAATCAAAGTGCAACTAAAATCAGCGATGCATTATCATTGGTTCAATATTTACAATTATTTTCATATTTAGACTAAACATTAAATACTATTACATTAAATATCATAATTAATAAAAATGTGTTATACTATGTTTATCTTATATTCATCATTATCATTAAAAGATGTAACTTTGATATTATTTAATGAAAATAAACTGTTTTGTCTTTATTGAACATAAACAATGAGTTCACATATTTGATCAGCAACAATTTCTATTTACTTATGCATTTATTATCATGCATTATTATCATTGAATAATTAACACATCAAAAACAAATGTTTATTCATTTTGAAACGCTTTTATGGTAGTTTTTACTCATTTTCGGATGTTTAACCAAAAAATGTTTTAAAACAACACTTGCAACAGTTTAGATGGTAAAATTTTTGTTATAATAAAATAATTATTTATAATAAAATTAAAAACATTTTTAGTCTAACTATATTAAATATACTTCTTTAAGTTCTGTAAGCAGATAATTGCTTAAATAAGAAGCTAATTTCGATGGTAATCATTGTGCTGAATTATTAGTTAATCAATAACAACATTAATGCTATGTATGCCAAATTTTAGATAATAATTCTGCTAAAGCCTAATGATTTGCTCCGACTCAACTGAGAAATTAAATCAACTGTAGACAATCCTTAATCGATATCTGTGTTGGTAATGCTAATAATCCTTATCCGAATAATAAGCTCGAGTTTAATGGTAAAGGGTATTTATTGTATGCTACACAAGTGTATTAGTTATTTCAACTATTTAATTAGAAAGTAAATCCACATTGCAAAGTAATAGTCACTTCAAAGACATTCTAATTAAAAGAGATGATCTCAAAGTTTTAACTACAATAATAGTGAAAAGTTTCTGTAGTATCGTTTCATGATCGTTCACGTACGCTAATCCAGCATCGAGAAATTCGCTTGCCGTCGATCTTTGCACGTTTCATACGCAGCCTATAGAGAAACGTGAGAATCCACCGGACGGGTGATAACCTATTCCCATCACGAAGCTCGTCTCGGAAGCAGCAGAGTCGAAGAAGGATGACGACGAAATGAATATCAGTTGAAGTGAGACGAGACGACGAGAAAGATCAAGGTTTAGAATGAAAGCGGAAAGAAAAAAAAGAAGAAAAGAAAAAAAACTCTGTTGCGTGTATACGCGTGGACCCGACGTTCGTGAGAGATCAAATTAGATATTGGTAGGCGCGTTATTGCGACGCTGAATTCGGTGGAAAGATATTGAGGATTGCCTTGAGGTATAAAAGAAAAAGGCGGGAGAAACGGTGGAAGGGGGTGGGAAGGAAGGTGGTGGTTGGAAGATTGGGATACTCGCGATAGGCTGGATGAGACAAGGTGAGGGAACACCGGCGAAACGGGTGAGTGTCGGAATAGTGAGTGCTTTGCTCCGGAAAATGACCTGTCACTCACGCGATACGTCCTTCCTCTTGCATTCCTGACGTACGGATCTCGTCTTCATTCTTTACTCCTTTTGTCGCTAGTCTTTTTCTTCTTCTTTTACTTAGGCAAGTGTATATCTAATATGCCTATTGAACGAGTTCTATCTAACGGTCCACAATTGATGTCATCCCCTTCAACAAAGATTTTATTAACCGCTTAATGCCTGCTGTAGAATTTGCCTCTGCTTACTTTTCCGAAGAGATTCTTCGCAGATTTTTGTATCTTAGTTGCTCGGTCTATAACTAATACTAAGTCAACATGCAACATTTTATTTTTATGTTGGTTTTATAGGACAATATGAGATACGTATTCATTGAACGTTACGTTTTTTATGGATAGTGTATCATTATATGAATATTTTGTATTGAATTGTACAAATGTATCGAATATGTCTTTCATTTTCTAAATAAAGACAAAAATGTTCACGTAATGAACATTTTCGAGTGAATACAAAAAAATATTTCGTTACACATATGAAACGAAATCATTTCATTTTAATTTAAATTCAAAGTGAATGTTATCACCCTCTTTACAAATCCATCAATTGATTTAAAAATGAAAGAAAATTATATTTAACGTGGATTAAAATCTTTGATTATCATAGGGAATCAAAACATTAATGGTACGGTTAATTTTGTGTTCTGTCAAACGACGGCAATCGTTCGAATCAAGTTAATTCGAGACAAAAAGTAAACATAAACGGTAACACAAATCGTACGGGTTATCGGACATGATTGACACTGGTACTAATAACATAAAGGTAACAGCTGTTTAGTGAGACAAATAGTCTGCATTCACCCAGTTTGAAATGCGAATACCTTTCGACGCCGAGTTTTCAAAGCTACCGCGCTAAATGCGGTTTAATTGCATGTTTCATACTGTGTGCAAATCAACGAGAGGTAGAATTCAGCCACAAACGACAAATAAAAGATTTCATTTTCAAATGGCTCGGAAATATCCAGTATGAAAAAGTTCGTAACTTTTGTCGATTATCAAATCGAATTTCCTGAATAAGTTATAAGAAAATTGATTGCGGTTTGTCTGCATTTTTTGTCCAAAATCCTATTGCGCATTTACAGCATTTACACATTTTTGTTTAATTCTGTTTTAAATTTTTCCGTTGTGCTTTTATTGGTCTGCTTGCTTAACAGTAACACTTTTTAACTCCCAAAAACTGTGATCAACGTGGAATTAACTGTTCGTGGTTACCTTCAAATATTTGTTTGTATTTTTGTTTTCATTGAAAATAGATTTTAACATTTTAAGTGATTCCATAAAACTCGAGATTTTAGCAGAGCGGAGTTTTAACATGAAGTTGAAAAAATGAATTCAAAACATTCTAATTAGTAATAAGTTTAAGTTAAATGCAAATCTCCTTATATTGTCACACCAATTCCCGCATTGCGTACAACGTTAAACGCAACCTAGAAGCAAGTGAAAACATGCATTATCCAGCTTATCGAGGCGGAACGTATACGTTGTCGCCTCCTAGTTTGTTGTTTACATTATGAGCTAGATATTGCATCAAGTTCTGAGCTGTGTAAAAGTTTTCTTGACACTGTATCTCTGCTGGGTTGTATACTCTATGTATGGTTGTATAGCATCTATGCTCGATTGCAATATAAAGCTTAGTTATGCAAAGTGGCATAAAAAAATGTACTTTATCATATTACATTGTAGTGGATGAGCAATATGTATGGTAATAAAATACCTGCTCAGTAAATGTAAAATCATATCTTTCATCAAAATATTTGATTTTCAACTGTAATGTTTTTGTTTATCATTACAAATAAAGTTTTAGACATTGAAAATCCTGCTCAAAAACCAATCCTTTTTCTGTGTCTCTTTTATTAAATATTTATGATTCTATGTGCTTCTTTATTGAAATGATTGTATGTGCTTTGAAATTTTGCAAGCATTAATGAAAAACATTGTTGAACGTTATGAATGTTTGTCTGTCTTTTGTATTTATTATTTTTCATAACTATTTGTTGACTATTATATTTTGAAGTACATTAATCAAATGTATCTTTTTTTATACAAATGTTTCATTACTAACGTTTTCATTGAACAATAACCCTTTTCGGTTTTGCATTTTTGCAGTTTTTTGAACAACCGCGATAGAAAGAGTAAATAGGAATTGATTAGGATTTTACGTATAAGACACATATTTTTCATAATGTATTAGAAAGTGTTAGTTATTTAATAAATTTGTCTAAGAACATAAAAAAATAATGAAAAATAGGACTTAATTTTAAAAATAAATACGTACAATAAAAATATATTAATATAAAATAAAAATAAATCAAATATCAAAAAAATGAAGAAGAAAACATCATCTCAAGTTTCATTTATTGTATTTTGTTGAACTGTGATAACAAACTGCATTCGATATTTATATATAGATGTTAAAGGTTACTTCGTTAATTAAAATATAATTACGAGATTCTGAAGTAACGCAAGTATTTTTAATGAATCTCTTTAATTGTAATCGTTTTTTCTTTAATTAAAATTAACAGAAAACACACGATTATTGATACATTCCAATAGTTAGATTATATTTAGAGTTCTATTCATGGCCTTATGTAGTATTCATTATGTAGTATTCATTTGTATGAGTTTACTTTTTGGTATCATATCTTCTCAGTCTGTAAATTTTTGTCTAATCATATTCATCTTCGTGTTTTTGTTTTACTTATTCGTTCACGATTTTTGAATGGTTTAATAACAGCAAAACATTTTGTTTTGATACACTTCGTGAGAAACCATGTATTTTTATTTAAATTTTAAGAACATCTTAATTCTAATATTTTATTTAACAGTTTTTATTTATGGAAATTCTTCGTTTTGTTCAAAAATTATTTGTCATATTTCTAGAAATGTTTCTTTTATAATAAAGTTATAATAAAGTTACAATAAAAAGTGTAATATTTCTGACTAAAAAAAATTAAAAATGAATAAAGTTTAAATAAGTTTACTGTAGTGAACAATAATTGTAAATGAAAAGTTTTGTTCGTTCACGAAATATTAAAAATTAGGTGTCGGTATTTACACAAGCCCGGCGCGTAAAAGATGCAGTTTTTTATATTCCGAGTTCCGCATTACGACATTGTAAATTGAGTTTAAGGGCTGTGGCATAAGAACTTGCTTCGTACTCGTTACAAAGTTTAGACAGAATACGTGCATGTGTGTTATTACATCGCAGGTCTTAGTCCTAAACCCGGCCGCAAACATCGTCGGAACATACGCGCGTTACGTCTAGCAGGCGAACTGTTGTACAGCTCGCGGAAAGTTTTAAATGACGTTCGCACCACGTGTCGAAACATGAAAGCCCATTCTTGGGTGTGTGCGAGTGCCGCTACGTGCACCGAATATCTAATTCTCTCTGTACAATTCGACATCAGATACGTGAAATTATTTTTTATTTCCTCGAACGTGGAACAATGAATGAAATAAAACAATGAATGGAATTCAATTCGCAATCAATTAAATTGACGCTTTTATTTTGAGCATCGACATGTTCAACTTTTGAGATGAAACGTGAAATTAAAATTTATATCGGTGCATTGAAAAAAAAGGTCGTTGGAGTGAATGAATGCAATAATTGACAAAAAATTATGTTATGAGAACGTATTTTTAATTTCTTAATATTGATATGTTAGTATACACTCTTGAAAATACTAGACTTGAACCAAGAAATCCGTTTGTCTTGTTTTGATCCAAGACGTTTTTTCTTATATCAAAATAAAATCTATTTTATTATTTAGTAAAAACTAAAAGAGTCTTCGCTTAAGAGTTTTTTTCTAACCAAATAATGTGTTTTAAGAGGATAACAATACGAAATGTCAATTTTATACATATAAAATAAAATATCTGTGAATATATTTTGAGGATTCTATGAAGTTCACAAATTTAGATTTAGACTATCGAATAGTAAGCTTATCTTTTCCGCAATATTGATAAGATAAAAAAATGCTGAATATTTTCAAAGTTTTGTTAAATAGAATGTTTTAATTAAAAATTATTATTAGACATAAAATTGTTAAACAAAATGTATTATGCAACGTTTTTCATTTCTTTAGTGAAATATTTCGATATGTGTTTGTACATATATTTGTTATAATTTTCTGGGAAAACATTTTGAAAAATACTATTGTAACAGTAATTATAAAACATTGGAATTTTATTGTTATTGTTGCTTTTTTTGTATGTTGAAAAACGGCATTTGTTTGTCTCTGAAATAAGACACGGTAGTGCTGGACGCACAAAAACTCGTTTTTTTGTACTTTGCCAGAGATACTACCGTGTCTCTTGATATTGTATAAATAAATTATTTTCATTCAACAAATTCTTACATGAAAGAATTACATTTTTGTTATATTTTTTAGCAATAAAAAGTTGTATGCAAATATTCTACGCAAAAACTTCAACTAACCTGAATTCGAACATTTAATAAACAATAAAAGCGATTTCTCTACTTCGAAAAATTATACAATTCAGTAGAAATTCCAGTGTTAATCTTATATGTTTTTAGGTATTTAAATAAAAGTTATAATAACTACATGAAAAATCACATTACAATTTATCTCTTCTAATATTCAGTCACAGTAAATCACATTTTCAATACTGCTTCTTAATTTCTAGTTTATTTATCTACATTTGATATGAAATGTCGAAATGTACTACGTTTCGAAAATTTGGACTAAAATTAGACGTCATTACTAGACTATAGACTAGATTTAGACATAAGTAGAATTAGACAGCATACGTGACAGATGAGTTTCGATTTGTATAATATACCACGAAGAACTTCAATACTCGAAATCCTTTTTCTCTGCTCCTGCGTGTTTTTTTAAGATATAGTTCAAATAAGTTGTACGACCGAATCGACGTGATTGATTGTTTTTATGTACTTCGGTTTATTATTGGCAACACGCTCCCAGTTTGCGAGTTCTGTAGCGAACTAACTCCAAGATGTGTAATCGAACAAAACTTTTCTAATAACGAGTTTGGGCGAAAGAAAAAACTTCTACATATTTTGTCAAATGAAGTTCGTATTAATATACTCCGAGTTGAAACTTATCCATAACATTTTTTACTTGTTTGATGACTTTGATGATTATTATATATTCGAAATCTTGATAAGATATTTTATTTCACATCCAGTTTATTAATATTATTATTATTATTATTAATACTCTTATTATTAAATTTGGATAAAGTTTGAATTGCTCGATTTTTTTCTATATAAAAATGCAGAATTTATTACGCTAAGTATTTCCAAGTATTCAGTTGCAGTTATAATATTGCAGAGAAGCGTTGTAATGTATTTAGTTGCCGATTTCTAGCATTCTCTCACTAACATGTTTGAAATTTCGAGATGTTTTTGGAATATCATCTTAATCAACCTTCGATGGTATACAATTCATTCTCGAGACGCGCATGCGCACAACAATTTCTGTTTCTCAAGTTACTGCGGCAAATTGATTATTTCTCGACAAGATACTGTTTATTAAGATGTTCTAATAAGATGGTTTACATTATAAATTAATATCCGATCACAAAACAATGTCTAACTAATAGACTAAATTAAACTACTATTGATAATTAAGTTTTTTTAATATCTTATACCAACTATTAAAATGCTATTTATTCGTATAAAATTATGTGGAAAGCTTTTTGAGTCATGTCATGTAGTTCATTTATTGTTCAAGAAATTGTAAATATAATTATACAGATTGAGGCATTGTTAATTATTACAGAAATGATTAACTGGAGATATTCATAACTTAACTAAAAAATAATTATAATATCCTAAAATATTTCCCATTTTCTATATTCCCTTTTCTAAGGGTGAGGTCGGGATACTTTTAAAATTTAAATTAGAGCCTCTAATTATAAATTGGAATCTCCATTCTAAATACCAATGAAGATACTTGTTCCAGTCATTTACGACGCATCATCCTGTATATTGTATGAAACGAGTTCAATTATAGGAATCAATGTACCAATTTCAGCAGCATTTTTGCACAATTCTTTGCCATGAAATACTGTAAAAAGAATAGACTTTTAAAAATAGTTACATAGAATATTTATTGCATAACTTAATTTAAAACTTTAGTAAGCAATTGCAATATTGTCAAGAAATAAAATGTAATAATTCATAGTGCGATTAAAGGTTATTACGAATACCATTTTATGTCTGATTATAAAACAACAAACTGTTCAGAAAAGTTACTGTTAATACACCGTATAGATTCAACTTTTACTGAATAATGAAAATAAAATCTGTATAGAATGTAGATGTAGACTGGTTATTATTTGTCAGTCCGCATTTCTAGTCAATTACTCATAATATCCTTATCTGGAATGTTTATTAATTTAAACAAATTACAGACACAATTGATACACTAAGAAAACTCATAGAGTAAAATTTATTAGCATTCTAATAAAATTGGGATACTCTTGCTCAAATTTTAAATAATATAATTTATTTTATCACTATAAAAATAAGTGTTTTATTTTAAAACACTTAGACGTTTTATCCAATGTTAAAAAGATAGGTTAAAACTTAAAACACCAAATGTTTTAAAAACTGCTACAAAAACGTTTAAATTAAAACATTTGTTTTTGCTGTGATCTTTTTCATTGACATCTATACTAAATTTATTAGGCAAAATCATAAATTTAGTATAGATGTTAATGAAAAAGATAAAATAAATTATGTTATTTAAAATCTGAACAAGAGTATCCCAGTTTTATTAGAATGCTAATAAATTTTACTCTATGAGTTTTCTTAGTGTAAAGAAAAAAAATTACTGTTAATATTTAATTTTTAGAACTGCGTAATTCAATTCTACAATCATATTTCTTCTATTTACGAAATTCAACATTTCCCGATCAATCAATAAAGCACTCCATCATCTTCGATATCTTTGTATACCGTATTTTACATCAAATAAAACGAAACAAAATAAATTTGGAATTTTCTTTAGCACATCTGATTAACTTCCAATAAAACTGTCGTTCATCTTAAATCCGACTGAAACTTTAGTACATATCTTGACGTAAAATAACACTGCGTATTTACTTCTTTTTTCTTTCTCTTTCTATATTGACGAGCTTTATTGTTGCGTTTGATGAAGCATCTACTCAACTCTCCTCCATTTCTTCGTCGAAAAACCGTGTCCTTGCGTGCTTTGAAGCAGTAAACGTGTTGCACTTTGGGAATCGGCACAGATTATACTAAATTCGAAACCGCGCGGGAAATACGCAGGTGTAGTAGAGGTTGACAAATGGGCAGACCGCGAACCGTTAAATTAGTCACTACACAACCTGACAACTCAAACTCTCGTTCTCTTACGTAACGTTGCCATTTTTTCTTGCGTATACATGTGTCTCGTCCCTGATAGTTAATCTTCAATGCCAGACGTGAAATTTGAGTCAACGAAAATTCGATGTTCCCTGACATCATAAAGAAAAGAGATAAGACAAATAATATATACAAAATATACTCTAACAATTTTTGTTCATTAGATTTAAGTATTACAACATTATATTATGTAATTTTTTATTGACATTTATTTATTCAAATAGATTTTTAATGTAAAATAATAATTAATGAAAATAATAAATTAAATAAAACTTTGATTCAAAATGTAGTTAATTAATTTCCTTCAGAAAGAAATCTGGAACGAAGTTAATAAAAAAACGGAAGGAAAAAAGTCAGAACGAAAACTTATTTTCTACTGAGATGTAATCTCATTAACTCTCTTCGGTTTCGGTTATTGGAATGCATAGAGTCGCCAACATCACCCTAAATAATATAATAAAATTGCCATCCCTGAGATATTCAAAGCGTGAAGCCGTCGTGATAACCGCAATCACAGCTCCCTTTCTTTGCTCTGTTTTTATTTCGAGTTGCCAAGATCAAAGAATTGAGAAGACGCGAGAGACAAATGAATTTAAACTCTAAGACTCCATATATCAAAGATCAAATTTATTTTGAATGACATTCTATAAAGGAGAAGAGTCATAGATATTATGTTACGTCAATAATATAATAATTTAGCATTATTCTCACATAATACGGGATAGAAAATTATTCAAAATTTTTATAAATATTATATTTATTATAAATTATTCATAATTATTAGTAAAAAGAGATTTCGATTATGATATATTAGCTTCAATAATTATGAAATTTAATAATTCTTTATTAATTCATTTCGATTAAATCACACATCAGAAAATATCAGTTTTATGTAACAAATTTTCAACAAAAAATCTATTCGCGATTTGGTGAAATGAATAATCTGGTATTTTTATCGAGTAAAAATATATATTACAATGTATTGTGTTTTATTAATTCTTCACGGCAAAAAAATAATAATATTCAAATTATAAATAAACGATGGTTGCTTTCTTATATTTAATTTTATGGTTTCTTCTAAATTGAATTTCCAATTAAAACAGTTATATGTACATAAAAATTAACCTTTTTCTTACTATAAATATTAAATACTTTATAATAATGCATTGCATAAAGAATTTGCATTTCAAATATATCTAAGTTAAATGTAACAATATTTGTTCTGAAAAGATTTGGTGTCGAACGTTCCAGTTGAAAATAAGTTATTCAAATAATATTTGACATAAATAAGATAGATTTACGAGTGATGAATAGTAATTAAAAGTGTGACGTTCGGCAGTGCGCGATAAAATGAATTTGTGCTTGAAATGAAGCACTTTGTGACCATATTTCCCAAGAGTTTAGTGTTATTACGATGAAACTGTGATCGCAATCCGAAAATAGCGAACTTGGAAAGAGGCTGAATCGAGGGATCCGGAATTCAAGGAGGTGTAGAATTCCGACAGTGTCGTGCTTACGAGTCTCACGCCCGGATGGTATGTCAGACCAGATCAATACATTCTTCTACGCTTCGCCGATTCGGCACAACGCATGATGTAGACTGCCTGCCAACCAGTAGCAATGACAAGTCTGTGCCGATTTCGATACTGCTCAAAGAAGGAATTGGTGGACAGACCCTTTCAATCGGTTTCCGAACATACCTTTTTATCAATTGCGACTACTACCGTCGTAGCCTTTTTAACGATTAACTTTCGTTGAGATCTTAACAAATAATTTGATGACTTTCATGATGCCTTTTCAGTTCGAATCAATGGCACTGGGTTAAAAGAGATTTTTATTTTTTTCGACTTTCTTTTTGCTTTACAGCTTCTTCTTCTATTTGTTCTTGTGCTTCTTTATCGACTTTTCCTTGAAATCAAAGATGAATAAAAAATATAATAATTTTATTTTGTTTCAGTCTATATTATTATAAAAGGCAACCAATTTAGTTAATAATTTATACCGTTTTATGTTTACGAATATATGTGCTATGTAGGAAAAATGTTCGTTAACATCAATATATATACGTATATAATATAAACATGCTTTATAACTGATGCAAAACTAGTAAACATAGTCGTAATAACAATGTCTGCATTTTTGAAATTTTTAAAGTAATTCGAATATATTACATAACTATGTAACTAAAATATTTAGATAAACAAAAGAAAATTATGTAAAGTGAAAGTATAGCGTATATTTTATAAAATAATAATATCTATTTGAATAAATTTAAGCAGGTATATATAATTTCATTTTACATACTTGCTTAAATACCTGCTTTTTTAATTTATAAGTACTTCTTAAAATGTTGTAGTAATAATATTTCGTTATTTAATTAACTATTTAACATAGAAAATATGTTGAAAATAAGTTTGTATTATCTCTGATATAGGAAAAAATAGATATTTTTCTTGTCTCGAAATTTTGTGTAATACATACTTCTAAGAGTAAATAACTACGCGTGCTTTTGCATTCCTCTTTATATAACACAAAAACTGTTCGTCTCTGACGCAAAAACTAACAAATAGCATGAAAAACAAATAAAAACGATATGATCACAAAAAGCAATAATTCACATACATATTTATTCCTCTAAAAATTGATAACAATGTAAATAACAAAAAACCTCAAAAAAACCGTTAGTAAGTAGAACTTAAATTTTTTATACTATTTAATTTCAATTGATTTTACCTAACAGTTTAGTGATGCAAATTCATTGATCGTTATCTTGCATCGTTAATACTATAATGGTTCGGCAATTCTGTCGGATTATATTTTTAATGTTTGCTTTATCTGAATTAAATTATATCAAAATTGACTGTATAGTATAATTCGACGTTCCTTACGAAGACTATTCCATTTCAAAAATTGCCATATAAATTAACATAGGAAATATTGAAATGGAATAGTTTTCGTAAGGACCGACGAATTATTTCAACATTTTTTACAATCATAATTACTAAAAAAACCTATTAAAAATATTTGTAAAACTAAGTAGATGTATCCTGTAATTCCATCAAAATTCATAGAATAAGGGATAATAAAATGCAAGATAAAAAATGACAATCTGTAACCAATTTCGATTAACAACACCCATCGATTCAATGGAATTTTGAGCACAAATACGTATTACAATTCCATCAACTGCAACATAGTTTAACACAGTAACAACGAATTAAACGACAATAATCCTGATCAAATGATTTCTCGATGAACAAATTTTAAGTGCTGATTACACGGAGATTATAACATTATTGATGTACAAGTATGCTAATGGGAGCTTTTTAGACGTAATACGCAGTATTCAGTATTCGATCGCTCCCCACTTGACGTTTGCGCCTGATAAGCCGCGTCTGGTTGTAAAGCTCGCAAACGAACAAAAAATAATAACCATAGTATAAACAGAAATACAGTAAAACCTATCAAATCGGTTTAACGAATGCGCAAGAACGATGAATTTATTATTAGTGTTTATTCTATCAAAGATAGGGAATTGAAATAAAAAGTGGAACTCACATAAACGTGTACCTAAAAGGGGAGAAAATCAAAATGGAACGAATGAAACGTGAAGATAAAGGTTGAAAAAGATTGGAGCTGGTTATGATTAGTGAATGAAGTGAAAGATAAAGCCGACACTGAAGTAGAATGAGAAAACAAAAATCTCGAGTCTATTGATGTCATTTATGACGAAGAATGAAGGGAACTATAAGTGCATTTTACAAACCAAAGAGAATCCTGCTTCATTCAAATCGCTTGGCTTTCTTTAACTCGACTATCCTTCTTTTGTGTTCTCGCGCGATAATTAATAATTAATTATTCAACGGGCCGATTTCTTTTGCTGTTTTGATAAAAAACACAATTTCGATGAGTGTTGTAGATTAAGTTTTAGAATAACAAGAGATTCATGCATATATTAAATAAAATAATTTATTTTGTTTGTTGAAGTAATAAAATACGTTTATATACACTGCAAATGTAGAAGAACTTTGTCCATTAACTGATGGAAAACACGTAATATTGCCATCGATCGCTTCCATTAAATAAGTAATTATTTAAACAACAATTTACCAAAAACTTTTCTCGTCCTGTGAACAAACATCTAATTACTGTTCTGCAGACGATCTGCTGAAAAAAGATTAATTAATTTTCGATTATCGAAACTCGATAGTTCACGTCTATTGCCGGAGAATTAATGTAATATTTATAGTTTATCTTAAAGCAAGTATGTATAATTTATGTCATAGGCAATTACAAAAACAGCTTCTATATTTTTTTATAAACAATTTTAATGAAAAGTTCAAGTGTCCTTTCGAAAAATGTCCAAAAACGTAAAAACATTCAAAAAAATGTAATAAAAAATAAGTCTTTGACGATGCTTATTGGTATTTTCTCAAGTGGGGGAAAATCTGTCGATGAAAAATTAAAAATATGATTTCCAATAGTTAAAGATAAATATTGTTTATTAATATATATTTTTAATTAAAAAATAAGTTGAATATATATTTATATTTTGATTTTAAAATGGTAAATGTAATACCTATCGTGTGATATTAATGTTGTTTTTAAAATAAATATAACAACAGCTGTACATATCACCAGCTTACAAAGTTCGAATTTATATATTTCCGAAAATCCGCATTAAACGATACAATAAAAATAAGAATTTTATCGACATATTTTTCAATGGTGAATACGTTGGATGAAATGATATTGATTGTTGAAAAAATATGACTTTCGGACAAATTGTAAAGATTGTAAAATTTGTATGTGAGAATTAAAAATCCAGTCGTATTAAATGTAGTTATATATAGATTAATTGTAAAATAAACGCAATTTTGCTTATAGTGAAAAATAAATGTGACATACTTATTTCATAGTACTTCAATAAAATGTTTTAAAAATAAACTATGAAACATTAATAATATATAATGATTACATTGTTACAGCTTCTATAACTTAAAGAATATGAATAATAATTAATTTGAATTATATAAATACACATTATAATACATATTTAAAAATATAAATATATATATGAAAATAATGTTAAATGACGTTAAAACAGATCTGGGTCTGTAAACAAAACTTTTAAAGTTGGAAACAACATTTAACTTTACAAACATATAACAAGTGCACTTAAATTACACTAAATAAACTTACGCTTTTGAATAAACATCAAAAGTTTAAAAGTTTTTTATCATTTTAAGTTTAAAGGTTTTAAGTTAGTTTCTCACCTGCTCGTTAATTAAAGATGATTATACGACCAATGTCTATTACAATTTCATTGCATACTTTCCTTTATAAAACCTAAATAATTTTAATGTAATGCTAACAGGTTTCAATATATTTTGTTATACCTTTTAGTGTCATAAGTGCTCTAATGTCTGTTTATCTTCATTCAGAGAAACTTACCATGTAGTGAACGTGATAGTATTCCAAAAGAAATAGATCAATAAATAAGTTTAATCATCATAAAATGTAATGTTTTTAAAAGACGAAAGTCTATATAAAAAATATCTTTTAAATGTTGAAACCTTATCTTTAAGTTTGTTTTTAATGTTACATTTGATTTAATTTTAAACATGTAACAGAGAAGATCCAATTTTATAATAAAGCTGACCCGACAAAATGTGAAATGGCCATGATTACTTGAATAACGTTGCCCCAATTTTCTTACAGATAATTTTTATAATTCCATGTTAGATTTTTATATTTAAAATTACGGTAAGACTCATTAATTATTCGTTTCAAGTAAATTACACGACGATTTTCTGATGTAATTTTCTTGGTAAACTTAAACGTGATGAATATTTCTGACCAGTTTCTTATGTTTCTTTAATTTGAATTTCAGCTATACTTTAGCAGCGACTTCTCGCAGAGATATTTATTAATAAATAAAATTCATAATTAGTTCGGCAGAGGCGGTGAGGAATTCTGATTTGCTATGATTTAGTCGCAACGTGATTCTCTTTGAAAGTACAAATTTGTAATTAACGCGTAAAGAAAAAGTTAAATAGAATGAATATGTATAGCGAGTCAAAGGGTGAAAGAGAAAGATTCGAGTGAAGTGACAAGTAAGAGGCGGAGATCAAATCGAGAAGGAAAGGAGGAACTTCAAATGTGATTTCCCCTGAGTCCCTGAAGCGAAGCATTTCTGGCAATACGCTCACACGAGCACAAACGCGACCGGTGGTCGCGTTGGATGCTATCTTGTCTAAAGGAAATATCCAATCATGCGTGCACGACGAGATTCATCGGCAGAAAAAAATGCGAGGCGCATAACTTTGAAGACCTGGCAAAGAAACCCCGATCGATTGACAATGTACGAGCTTGGCTCGTGCCTCTGTCCTTTGTTATAAACAATTTTAATTTAAGATAATAGACAAAGTTCAATGACATGACCGGGACCCTTTTTTTATCCAAAAATCTTCTTCGCGCATTTCTAAAGTATTTTTGTATTTTAGCAAAGGCATTTACCACATATTTTAATTAAATATCAGACAATATTAATAAACGAAGATATTTTGTCGGTATTTTTACTACGTTCTATAAGATATGAATAACTCTTAAACTGAATAGACATTTTTTGTTATTGAATAAGAATTACGTTGACAACTGTTTATGTGTAAATAAAACGTTTTTGTTAGTCTTAAGAAATTAATTTTGTGTTAATTTGCAAATATAATCAATGTGTGCTGTTAAATTATTATGTTGCTGTTATGTAATTTCAGTTTTGAATTACTGTACTGTATACTAATACATACAAGTTCTCGATAATTAATTTATAACTAAATTTATTAGTTTATGCTTTGATAACGTTATTCTAAAATTAGCATAATCTATTTAAAGCATAAAGTATTTTGATTTAAAATAAAATATTTTGAAAAATCTTTTCAGTATATCAGGTGGCATTCATGGAACATAATTTGCTAACAAGGACAAATCATGCTATTCGTATGTCAAAAATAAAATATTTTATATACTGTGGCGGAAGTTCTTGTGCGGTTTGTGCGAATTGTCCTAATTTGTGTGAAAATCGAAACTTATTGTATAGATAAATTTGAACCATGGAAGGCAAAACGATTTGGAACGGCAGACTATTTCGCAGCAAACGCTTACATTGAATAAAATTGCAGATAGAAATATTCCGCGATGACGAGCGTAGGTGAACGGTGTACATTTACACAAACACAACAAAATGTTTGCGCCCATCAATTTCCATCCGTATGTTTGCAGCAGGAAATATTTGGAACGGATATTCCCCAAAGGATATCCGATAGTTACAGTCAAATAATGATTCGACAAAATAAAAGTCCCGCTCGCTTTTCCCCCTTCTCCTGCTCCTCATCTTCCACATCCAGTGATCCTCTCTCTGTCTCCCTCCTTCCCTCTTTGCTTGCTCGTGTTGCAAAACCCCTCTCTGCTTTCATGACCTCGCTCGCTATTCTATTTACGAATTCAGTCCATATTTTTGGCCGTGCAACCGTTCGCAATCAACCCGGTCTCAATAGGCAAGATTATTCACGCATCGTCACGTCGCTTTCCGCGTGTAATGAAATCGAGTGCAAAAAATGCAATAATAACATTAATGAAACGAACCTTTCGCGATCAACAATTAGGGAATCGAGTATCACTGAACCTCACAACACAACTCGTTATAATTATCTTGTTTTTGCAGTGATTATTTCATTTACCAATTTTTGACGCAATTTTGCAAATACATATTTTCCGATCTTATTAATACAAATCAAACGACGAGCAAATAAAATCGTCAAAATTGCTACAGAATTTTCAGTTACACCCAGACCAAGTATTTAATTATACTTATTGCAATGTCCCGACTAATTTCATTCATTTGACTTTTACGTTACATCTCTTTTCATTTCAAATTACATTTTATCAAATTTATTTTTCACGCATGATGAACAATTTTTCATAATTATGATAAAATGTTGGAAAACAACTTTTGCTTATTATGTGTGACAAAAAATTTGCCTTTGTCGTGTAAAAATATTGCGTTCATAAAGTAAAATTATAAAATAATGTCAATGGTAAATTATTATTTTTGAACGATCAGTTGCGGTTAATGCGTAATAAAATAATTAGTAAACGATATGTGTTTAATATATTTCGGGGAAAATTAACACATGGCTTTTTACTTTATAGACAACCACTGAGACTAAAAATATTTTATTATAAAAATATGTTGCTCTATAAAGTTACTTTTTGTAATTTTGTCCGCACTTTTTACATTGAAAATTGCGCATACAATGTATTAACTTCACTAATTATAACAAAATATGCATAGAGCCAGTACATGATTATCCGATGGTGTAGTATAATTTTATCGACGAAATTTCATAGAAACGAAAATTTTGTCGAATTATTTTGATAAAACATCAATCGTTGTTTTATGCAATAATGAATTTCCAACATGCGCACTTTAATTACATGAAAATCATACGCCAATTTTGCATGTTTCAATTAATAATTCCATGCAATGTTGACTGAAAAATTTGTCACATAAGATGCATAAGTTCAAATTCGTGAAGTAGACACTCTAATTATCTGATAGTCAGAAAAAATAAAATATATTATATAATTTTATAGTAATATATAAAATTTACGTACTTCATAAATATTTATGAAAAATTCTATATAATAAGAAATCTATAAGTCTATAAAAATTCTATAAAAAATCCCCATAAAGAAATGTTGGTATTAAGCCAGTGGTGACAAATGACCGAAGTCTGGCACAGTACTGGCAAATAATGGTTGGCAAAATGTACTGTCTCGATACATATTTGCCGCAATAAATATACTGTCCCGATGGTAGGGCCAACGGTTGTCTATAGATGAATGACGTTCGTTGGCAGAATACTGGCACAGTACTTGTTCATACTTAAAATTTGTTTGAAATAAAATTTCAATGTCTAAAAATTGTATAAGATGAATGTTATTTAAGTTATTGTTTTACATTAAGTGTTAAAAATATTGCAAACACTAAAGAAGTTAAAAAAGTTAGAAACAAATTAAAATTTGTGTAATGTTTTATTAAACACACGCAAAATAAAATCCTATGGCAGCTACAATTATTCCTGCGAAATTCACAGATTATAACAAGTTATTGTCATAACTCAATTGAAAGTGTGACACATCCTAATGTTCGCCTAGGATTCTCACAGGCCTTTCATGCAAACACTCGTTAATCTAACCTACAGTCTCAAATAGGTGGAGTAGAAGAAATATTATATTGCAAAAATCGCAGGATATAATTATAATATCAACAATTTTTTATCTTGTCGTATAGCTCAAACTCAAAACATAAAAATGTAAGACAATATAAATAAAAGTTCAAATTTTAATATACATAATTAAGTTTGTAATTTGTTTTAATATAAAATTATTTATTTTTAATTAAAAAAAAAAAAAAAAAAAAAAAAAAAAAAAAAAAAAAAAAAA
>JABFPJ010000876.1:0-31797 GCA_022817425.1 Gryon sp. ZL-2020 | reverse complement strand
CCTAAATTTGTAAAATTTCTGACAAAAATTCAAATTTTTTAAATGTAAATTAGATTGAATATGAAAACTGTGAAATGTCGTTCGAATATTCGTTTCAATTTTTTTTATAAATGATATATATATGTAATGTACGTTAAAAACATTAAAAAAAAATTTTAATTTGATGGAAAATGAAAAAGCGCCAAGTACAAAGATTTTATGAAATAAATAAATTAAAATATTCGTTTCAATTTTTCAAATATTTTTTTTATAAATGATATATATATAATGTACGTTAAAAACATAAAAAAATTTTAATTTCATTAAAAATGAAAAAGCGCCAAGTACAAGGATTTTATGAAATAAATAAATTAAAATAACGTGTAAAAATAACGTGTAAAATAAATTAAAGTCACTTGGCCGTGACTAATGCTCACTGCCAAGTATTTTACAATTCCATAATTATTAGACTAAGAAAACTAAGAAATCTAAGAAAACTAAGAAAACCAAGAAAACTAAGTAAACTAAGAAAAACTAATATAGATAATATATTTTTGAGAATTAACAATCTTATGATTAAGTCTTTGATTAGAGTCTTTTCGTACTTGGCCATTTTTATTTCAGTTATTTCTATAAGTTTTTGATGATAACGAAATTGTTAAAGATTGAGTAGTAAGAGGAAATTTATAATAGTTATTTTAATTTATTTATTTCATAAAATCTTTGTACTTGGCGCTTTTTCATTTTCAATGAAATTAAATTTTTTTTTATGTTTTTAACGTACATTATATATATATATCATTTATAAAAAAAATATTAGAAAAATTGAAACGAATATTTTAATCTTATTATATTCTTATGTATCTAGAGACACGGTAGTGTCTCTGGCCAAGTATAAAAAAACGATCGTTTTCTTATTAATTCCCGGCGATACGGATGTGTCCGAGCCGCTATTAGTTGTAATAAATAAATAAAATGTGTTCTTTTCCCTTAACGATCAAAAATTTGGTATTATACTTGTAGTAAAAATTCATATAGAATGACTCTCAGTGTAAAACATTCATTTTAAAGCACTTGCATTTAGTGTGCAATGAGTACTGTAATTTTTTACACATTAAGAATAACTGACTATGCATGTTTTATTTTATCAACAATTCATACCGTAATAATAGCTGACATAGGGAGCCCTTAGAGGATCCATAGAAGTATCTCGGGTGGAACTAGGAATTTAGTTTGGCCTCATATACGGTCATAGGGAGGGGTCACAGGGTTTCGCCCGGGCGAAGCCGGGGCTTCAGCTAGTAATATTATAAAAACTTTCAATACAAGAATCCATCAATAATTTGTTTGACATTAAGTAATAAATAATTTCAAATGTGCGTCTCTTTTTTAAATTAATCATCCAAATAATAATAGTAGCCATTATTTTGCGATTTTTCTACTAAATATATATTCTACTTTTATTAGTTCATTTATAAATTTAAAGTATCAATTTAAAATGAAAAAGTTAGAAATTTTTAATTTAGTAGTTTGTTGTTTCATATCTCGATTACATCAATCAGTTGGAATATCATTCATCAAATATTATTCAATCATATCAATTAATAATAATTGTATTAACACTGCATTCCATTAATTCATATAGTCAATATAATTTTTAATTTTATTTTGAATTTTGCAATGCAAACGTGCATTTTGTTTGTTTCTTTTTTATTTATGTATATTATAATACCATAATCAATAGAAAATTTTCATTTATATAAAATAAAAACTATAGTTATATCTAAATTTAAATAATATAAAAACTTGCTTAAATGAATTGATGATTATCATTTAATGTCTACACATCGTTTTTTTTTGCTTCCTTTTTTAATATTAATGAAACAACAAGTTAGAAGTGAGAATAGTATATTTTGTACCAAGGTAGATAAAATCGTGAATTCTTTTTCTCGAGCGAAGTTTACACCCGAGGCAAAGCCGAGGTTTGTAATCGTGAGAGATTATTTCCCATGGTGCAAACTGTATTTTACGTTACAAGGTAGCCGTAAATACAGTTTAACTAATTTGTGCCGTAAGCTGCATTTACAGCACCATATGACGTAAAGTGGTTAATATAACAGTTTCATCAAAAGTAGTCAATATCATTCAATAATACTTTCCATTTATTTTGGAGAATTAATTACAAATGTTTACGATTTTTCTTCATTTTTATTTAATTAATATGATATCATTTTCTCAAATATTCTCTTTCAAATATTTAAGGAACTGCTAACTTATTTACATTGAGTTTTTGATATTACAAGTTATACATTTTCTGCTGCTAAAAATATCTCACAACATTTAAATAGTAAATAATTAACTGCATCAAATCAAATCAGTATTCGTAAATATCAAATTACGAGTTTTGCTAAAAATAGGGCGTATTTCTAATAAACACGACACAAAATTCATAACATATATAATGCATTATCATCATTTTTAGCAGTTCAGGGTTGTTGCGCGTTCGCTTCTTTGAATTCGTCCCTGCAATCTCCCATCTTCCCCTCTCCCTTGCGAGCCAACTCCATGGAACGCCGGAGATGAACAACGATACCTGCTTGCGACACGTCGCTCGGATGATACAATTTGCTATACGTAATCGTATGAATATAAATTATCTCCGTTTCTTTGTTTTCGCGCAATGGGATTCTACGTAGTAATTGGATTTTATCGATTCGCTACCCTTGTCGCGAGAAACTACGTTCGTTGCAGATTCGTATGTACATTCATATGGACTATTTTGGAGCGGTTTTTCAAAGGACCTTTTTAGAAACGGTAGACGGTGCGGGAACAATTTCGCGCCGGAACGTACATTGGTTTGGATTAAGCGTGCGAGAATGTGGCAAATGTGTTCGTATACGTGTCACTCTGAATGCTTGTAAGTGTGTGTGAGTGCGTGAGTGTGTATATATGTGTGTGGTCAAACGTACACGTTGCCACATGTGCCATTCATTTCGACTCTTCCTCATATTTGCATAATCTAACGCGATTTAGGGTCGCTGTAACTTAATTCCCTGCGATATTTATCACCCACGGATTGACTTCCAGGGAAAAAACCCCAGGCATGTTAGGTTGAAAATTAGATTCACGTCCAAATAGACCTCATCAAATCTCAAATGAATTAAAACAATCCACCTCGTTTTTTTTATTTCTCTTCTTCTCGGGTGGCAAACTTTTGAATTAGATCTATTTATTCAGTAATAAACCTAATGAAGCTGGAAATTTCGTTTCTTTTTATTGATGTTTTGATCTAGGTAATAGAATTCTTTTTATTAGCTTCAGCGAACCTGCCAACTTTTCATGCTTAAGATAACGTTGGACTTGGATTAGACTAATGTTGATGCAAAATTAAATTCAGAATGGCTTTCAAACTTCGCATTAATATGCTATAAATTTTCGCGCGTTGAATGAATTATATTCAAGAAGGAACGTAAATATCGGAAATTTCTTTGTATTTGTTAATTGCTTAAAATGATAATCCATTCCAGCAAAATTTAAATTCATATAGTTTGAAAATATTATATACTCTGAAGTCTATTTCAAAGAAACATTACGCCAAATTACAATTAATTATATTCTGAGATTCGAAACGATATAATTAAAATCACATCAACTTGTGTGCTATTTGTTGATGCAACTATGCGAACTGCGCTGCGGGGGGATTACGCTCAATAAAACAAGTCAGGTAGAAATTGATCCTGTCTGTAACTTCGACACATCAATGTCTGATTAGTTTGCTGAGGCCGACAACAGAAATCGACTAACAGTGCCAAGTCAATTTCCACTCGGCTACATAATACTGTTACATCAACTGCATTATACGCCGCGATCACGAAAAAAAAATCGAAAACCAATACTTGTTTCGACGCGGCCAAGTGGAAATTGATCCAGGTGACCTTACGATGACTAACCCATTTTTTTCTTTCAGTACTTTTTTCATAACGTGGCTTGCTGATAATGTCAGAGCTTTCCGTTAGAATTACTTTAAAGTGACGAGAATTTTCTAGCAGTCTCCAACACAATTTTGTTAGTCATGTTAAAGAAGGCTTTTGTGCTTACAGTTATTGAGTCTTGCGAATTTCGAATACATGAAGGACTTACATAATTTACAACTTGCCCATCTTTGTCCTATTTTCAATATTTATAATACCATTTGTTACAAAGAAGAAAGCACGTAAAGTAGACTTATCTCATTTTTCAAGTTGCGACTTGATTTAATCACATTTATGTATTTAGTATAACTTGTAATCTATTTAATTTTAACAAATGCAAGTATTCACAAAATAAAGAGGTAACTTATTACTGTTACATTTATTTATTTTTCTTTTCATCTTTTCATCTTTTCATTGTACCATTATTGGTTTCTAATTAGCATTTAGATAATGTTTTTTTCATCTTTTATTTGTTTGTCTCTTTTTCTATTTCAATGGAACTCTATTAGCAAGAACAAGTTTTTTCATCTTAAGTCATATAGTGACTTTTGTTTAAAATTACATAAGGTCAAGTATGTTCTCCGAGCATTTGAATAGAAAGAACTAATTAATTAAGTGATTGATGTATAAAGTCATCTACCGCAAAGGTTTTACGATGAAATGAACAAACTGAACCACTCAAACCACAAATTCGCGATGTAATTTTCGAGAGCAACCCGCGATGTTTTTAATATCGAGTCTATGGGATCGATAGCCAGGATACGAAAACAGAAGTAATCCGTCAGTGTCTTTTATTTGCTGATAGACATTTCTTTGCAAAATAACTGATTGGAAATAACTGAATCCATCGGTAAAACATTGATAGTCGATCGGAATAAATTGGTTGAACTTTCGCGAGATTATCTTTATCTCTTTTTAATGACTTTTTAAAAAGATAAGTCGAGTGCGCAGTGCGCATTCACTTTAAATACGTCAGTTGGAAATCCTATCGCAGGATACCTATTTGCGATCTGTCCTGGAATACCGACTGATATTTCAGTTTTGAATTCAAATTACTGTTGTTTCAACACCAATCACATTAAATTTGGCTCCGCCAGTAGCAATTTTGCTTTTTGATCAAGATAACTGTATTCGCAGTTTTTCTTTTTTTAGCTTAAAATAATCTAATGGGAATTTGTTCGTTTATTCTTCTACCAATATATTGTGTTCTTTAATTTTAGCTTAGATTATTCATATAAAGTAAAAAACTACTTGGTTACAGGAATTTTCTACAAAAATTTTCATGAAACACATTTTCATATATTTAACAAATTTTGTATTCAATGATGCTTAAAAAATATACATTAAAGAATGCTTGACTTATTCAATAAATTATAAGTTAAGATAATAAACTTAAAATTTCTTTTATATTTATGATAAAACATATATAATTAAACTCTACCAACAAACTTTATTGAAATTTCAAACATTCAGAAATTCTTGGGGATTTATTAAACTTATATACCTGAAGTTTGAATAAAATTATGCAACAGTAATACATATTTATGAACTATGACTTTAATATATTTTTTAAAACTATTTTTTACACGTATTATTAAAATGAGAATTTCAATATATGAGAATGTTTAAATAAGAGCAATGCTACCAAAAATGTCTTTAGCGGTTCATATTTTTTTAATAGCACCCTTCAAAATCTATCAAGACGTCCAAATTATTTTAAAAACATAGACCGCTTGATTAAACTGTCTAATGTTTCATATAATATAAAGTATAACTAAGTAAATAATGTTCTTGTTTTAACCGTTAACAAACATTTTTGGTAGAATAATTGTTCATATAATTACATAACATAAAACATGTTTTATATACTTAATCGAACTTAAAAAAAAAGTATTGGAGGCACAGTAATAATTCTACCTAGCAATGTAGGTATACTGGATATCCAAAGTGTATACAAGTATTATGGTATACCTACTATAGGTATACCATAGATAGGAATACAATTATTTTGGAGTAAATATTCCTGTATATGTTTTGCCAAAACAAAAATGTTATTAAATCAATTCATTTGAGTATATTGTCAACATCAATCACAAATAACTTAAAATATACAAATAATAATTTACTATAAATAAAAATAATATGTATTATTAGGAAATAAAAAGAATGTATAACAAAAAATGATAACAGCATATAAATAAAAGACAAATAAAATTTGTAATACATGAATACAAATAAATAATTTGACAGAAATGTGTGTAACCTCAAAATCTATAAATAAAATTAAAATTAATGTTTTATTTAAAAAATGTCATTTATTGTAATTAATAATCAATTGAAATTTTGTATGTATACGTGATTACTTAAATGAAAAAAAAATAATGAAAATATACTTTATATAATAAAATAAAAATATACTTTTTATTTTGTGTACATAAAAATCATTTGAATTAGAATAATAACCTTTTTTTCATTCTTATATTAATACGTTTTTTAAATGATTATATAATTACACAATGTCTGTTCATTAAAATAATTTTATTAGCTAGAAAACAAACACAGGAGTTTACCTATTTTAGGAGTATGTATACCTGTCACAGGTATGCTGTCTCAAGTTTGACAGTTAAACTATGAAATATTTATTATGAACTAGCTGAAATCCCGGCTTCGCTCGGGGGAAACCCTGTGAACCCCTCCCTATGACCGTGTATGAGTCTGGACTAAGTCCCTAGTTCCATCCGAAATATTTCTATGGATCCACGTTAATCATGACGTGGCTAAAACTTGGCCTTGATTGAGTTTTGCAGTAAAATACCATTAAAATTAATTTCGTTCAGGCCATATCAATGCTTGGCGTGATATAAGTGTAATAGCCGGATTCGATAATCAGGATGCCTTTTTGGAACCATATTTAGCCTTATTGGGGCTATATTTGATCTTCTTGTGACCATATTTAGCTTTGATAAGGACACCCGAAATAGAAAAAAGCTTGACAAATATGGTCTTTATTGGGAACATATTTGGCCTTAATAAGGACACCCGAAATAAAAAAAGCTTGGCAAATGTGGTCCTTATTGGGACCATATTTGGCCTTAATAAGGACACCTGAAACAGAAAAAGGCTTGACAAACATGGTCCTAATTGAGACCATATTTGGCCTTAATGTGACTATATTTGACTTTATTGGGACAAATATAGTATATTTGTGCTTAATAAGGATAACTGAAAAAGAAAAAAGCTTGACAAACATGGTCCATATTGGTATCATATTTGGCCTTAATTGGACCATGTTTGACCTTATTCTGAACATTGTCTGAGAAGCTTTTGAGAACCTTCGCACAACCTCGAAAACAAACTCCAAACCACTTTCTGAAAATTTCCTGAAAATTTTCTGAAAACTTTCCGAAAACTTACTTCTTGAAACCTTCCCGAAAATTTTCCGAAAACCCTCTGATAACCCCCCGAGAACTCTCCGAGAACCCCCCGAGAACCCTCTGACAACCGTCTGACAACCCTCTGACAACCCTGGGGGGAGGGGGGTCCAAACCCTAACGGAAGAAAATATATTTCGAAATATATACAAAAATATATGTGAATATGTGTACATATATTTTCGGCAAAAAGTTATATATTTAATATATATTTCACATATATTTAATATATATTTCACATATATTTCTGAAATATATTTGTAAAAATATAAGTAAAAATATATTTGTAAAATATATGCAAAAATATATTTGCATATAAAAAATATAATTGAAATATATTTTCAAATATATTTTAGCGGCAAAAAGTTATATATTTTGACATATATTTTAACTTCTATTTTTTCCCGTACGGGAAATCGAAAAAAAAATTTTTTTTTCAAATGTCAAAACTATAAACACTACTTTATATAGCCTATGACATTCAGGAAAGTATAAGCTATAATTTGAGTCTAATTTAAACTAAATCGGTTCAGTAGTTTGGTCGTGATGAGGTAACAGACACACAGACAAACAGACAAACAGTAGTAGGATTTTATTTATTTTATTTAAACAAACTGACGTATTAAAGAATTTTATTTATTATTATAAATTGCTTTATTTTATTTATTTATTTTATTTATTATATATATTAAATTATTTTAAATATATGTAAAAATTTATATACTTTAAAACAGAAAAAAAATAATTCAAAATGCTCTTCAATTAGAACGTCTGATTATATCAGAGAGAAAAGTCAAAAAATATTGTATATTATAATAAGTATTATTATTAATATAAAATACTTGACACTCGCATTAAAACACGTTAAAACACGCAATTTTATTAAATTGGTCGGCATTACAAATGTCTTGTAAATCCATCTGACGACCACCCCCCTCCTATGACACTTATAGGTAAGAAAATTTTTTTCAAAAATCAAAATTATTATTACCAATTTATATAGCCTATGACATTTAGGAAAGTATTAGTTGTTTTAATTAGTTGTTTTGCAAGATTTAATTTGGAAATAATTTCAACTAAATCGGTCCAGTAGTTGGGACGTGGTGAGGTAACAAACAAATAGACAAACAGACAAACAAACATGTATTAACAATTATATATTAATTAGTATGATTAGGATATAATATATAAAATCGCTGATATTGGCGTTAAAATACGCTGAAACACGCCAAAAACTGATTAAATTAGTCGCTAGTTAGTCGCTAGACATTTTTCTTCAAAATCCATCTGACGACCCCCCCCCCTCCTATGACCTTATAGGGAAAAATAAATTTTTGTCTAAAACTTTTTTTTTCAAAACTATAAACATATATATATAGCCTAAGACATTCAGGAGAGTATAAGCTTTAATTTTAGACGTATTTGAACTAAATCCGTCCAGTAGTTTGGCCGTGATGAGGTAACAGACACACAGACATAGATTGAAATTTATATATTAGTAGGATATTTTGTATACCTTTTGATAGGTAAAATTTTTATTTTCTATAAGTATATTGAAATACAACTAATCATTTTGCTGTTAAGATTATATATGTATGTATTCTATTTCCTATTTTCTATTATCTATTAATATTACGTATTAAATTATATACGATCTCGAACCGTACATATCATATGAAAAACTGAAACTACATATATATAATGACAAATTGAATAATCATCTTTTTAAAAAAACGTCATTAATAATAATGCATGTAATAATCATACATTTATAAAAATGTCCCCAATTCTGAATATATCAAATTCAATTTAAAGTAATCAGAAATTCAATGTATGCACAAAGTTAAAATTGTATAGCTCTTCAAACTTTTATTGCATAAAATACAAAAGAAAATGTAGCATTAAATTTGGATTAATACAATTTTAAACGTATTAATTTTTTTCATTTTTCATGAAAATTATCAATTCATTCGAGAAAATGTATTTTAGAAGTCAAGGAAATCTGAACCGTAAACACTCTTTTTTGTCACTAATTTTCTCGTGCGATATAACGTGGACAACCTTTTCTCGTTAGCGAGTTGGCTCGTTAAATAAATTTAGGTTAGAAGGGTCGCAAGATTAGAACAAGAAGAACAAGAACAAGAAGAAGTACCGCGAGGGAGGGAGTCACGTTATTACAAAATAATATTATTAAAGCGAACTGAATTCTCGTTACACTTGGAGTCGAGTGGGATGCATTCGGCGCAAGACCTTTGTAAGAATGCATAATGCGGCGTCGTAAAAATTTAATTCGCGCAAAATTGGAGCGACATAAATATTTGACGCGCAATCGTAATCGCACTAGCACCAACCATTATACTGCACAGCTCTACTCGTCTAAGCCGATAATAATCTAATCAGGGACCATTCAGAGCTTCTAACCTGACATTTCCTGCCCGGAATATCAGCCTGCTAATTAAGGACCATTGGGAACAAAATACGGATTCGTTAGTCGTCCATACAAAGCACTTTTGTAATTATATGATTGTCGGGTCTTCGTCTTTCAAAAGGGACGCAAACATACCGAAATGATAGCGCTATAAACTAACAAACACGCGTGTTTTAACATCGACACACTGGTTTGTAATTTGAGTGACGTTACTGATAAAATTACAGTGATACATATGAGTATCAATGTAGCCAAAAATAATCACTGGGAATAATTAATGAAACATCTATGCAGATAATTAGTTTGAAATTGCCAGTGATTAAAAATGAATTTTAGATATCATCGGTATAATTATTCGTAAAATCGGTGAGGTATGGCGAAAGATTAATAACTTATGATTTATGTCATTCATTGTACATAATGATTCTGTAATATTAAAAACATGTGTCGCAATTAGTAACTTCAAAAAAATGAGTCATACAAAAAATGATTTACAAGCTATAACTGTCGTCGGAGTATATATGTAAATAAAATTAATTAAATTATTAGTAAAAAATACTAAATACAAATAAAACATGAAATATCACTGTTCTTCTGTAGGATTAGAATTCTAATGGAGAAGTACTAATGCTCTAATTAAAAATCACAATATGATGCAAAGTTTTTATATATTATAACATTTTAATCATAAATTTGATTCTAAAAGTTCGGATCATTTGTCAATTATAAAGTTACATTAAAACTTCTGAACTTGGTTTAACTCATTTTATTATAAATTCAAATAAGATATGTAAAGTTAATATAAGTTTAATGATATTACGATAAGTAAAGTAAATATTTTAAAAACGAATGTTCTAATAATAATTACTTTCAAATTCGGGACAAAAAAATTGTTTACTTGTTTTTAGTTCTTATTTTCAATTTAATTAATTTATCCAATATTTTACAGTATTTACATTTATTAAATAAAAACGAGTTTAAATTATTAGATGATTAAACATCTGGAAATTCAAACTTTCAAAAGTTTTTGAAAACTTTTTGTTTTTTTGATTATGAGAAATATTTATGAGCACTAACGAGAGCGTTTTTGCCAACAAATTATTGAATCGATTCTTTTCTCACATTACGATGCTTTCAAATAAATATCTAAAAACACATATACTGTCACGTCTATATTTCATTTCTTATCAATACATTTTTCTTCTATCATTTGCAATTGATCACCTTTTATTCGGCATTTTTATTGTTCTTCTTTGAATACCGTACAAACCAGTGGAAGTCAATGCACCGTGAAACAGCAAACGCGCGTGTTCGAATGTCAACATTCCTTTTTGCAATTCCGGCTATTTGGGTTATTAAATTAACAATCTGCAAGCTCTTCTTTGACGCGAGACGGTGCTTTTTAAAATTAACAGCAGACATAGGCTCTCACTCGATGTTTATAAAAAATGCAATTCCGCTGGCAGAAAAATGTCACGAGTCACATTAATAACAAATTTAACTACATTGCTCAGCAATTGCATTTTTCCTCGAGCGGTGATTCTTACGTGATCAAATTTGCCTCGACTCAATGTTAATCTTAAAGCCGTAGTAATTCGTTTCTGTCTTCTCGGCGGGCGAGAAGACACTTCATTGATCAAGTCTCGGAGGTTAATAATTTAGCATTGGCAATTAAAAAACCGGACAACAAACAGCATGATTTTTTTTTGGTCACGAAAAAAAAAAATGGTCACGAAGAAAGATGACACAAAGGGGCCGTTATATTGCCTCACTTTTTTTGTCTTCTTTGCACCGAAAAAATTGTCCTTGTTCTCTTGCTTTTCGTTGCTCGAATAATACCTTTTTTCCTACACGCCCATGCAAAACTCAATTAAAAAACGCTTTTTTGAGTAAAAAAAAGTCGAGGAAAAAATAAACAAACGAACAAAAAAGGTTGCAAGAGCACAGCTAACGAGTAATCTTCGGGCTCCAAAAAATCACGACGACCCATTATTTCGTCAACGACGATTAATTAATGCCGACTGATCGACTTACGACCAATTATCGTCTCACAATACTGTTCCGTTATTTATATTTTCTCTTTTGCTCGTTTCAATATTAAACGCATCGAAGAAACTAACTACTATGGAGCCACCACTGGCGACTTCGCAGGTTCCGTCTTCGTTGCACGAGGCTCGTCAGATAAAGACAGACTGTATTGATTTTTGTTGCGAAGTCAAATAATTTATTAAAACGTCAACTGGCGGTTTAAACAATTCTCCGACGATCGGATTGAACAAAGTTTCGTCCTCTTTTTTATACGAATTGTAAGGGAAGAGAGCAGCATACAAAAAAAGAAGATGGGGAAAAATAACACGGGACAGAATGAACGCGAAAAAGGGGAAAATAAAAAATGGCGATGAGACTTGTAGTTTAATGAATATAGAATAATAAGGGTGAAATAAAAGGACGCGCGGTTTTGCGAAAAACACCCGTTACATGGTGCAAACAAAGTGCGCCCTGGAATATTAATTAAAAAGCGGCACAAGACAAAGGAAGTAAATACTCGGATTGTGTGATAATTAGAAATTTCTTTTGTTGGTGCAAAATAACTTTTTGCGCGCGGAAATAATGAAAAGCCAAACGGAAAGATATTAGATCTGCTCGTCTGTCATCGTGTTCGCGTTAATTGAATATTTACAACGGTAATAACGAGTCGTCAAGAAGACACGTCGATGGGATGGACGAACGAGAGCCGAGACTATAGGCAACAGTCTGTCATTGATCCGCAGCCTGGCAGGACGTCGACAGACAGCTACCGGAGTAGTCGACTATAATTTACGAATCGATTCCATCGCTTATATTCTTGCTACGAAGACGGTAAACGTATATATATATATATATGTGTGTTTCTTGACTCTATATACTACTGAGTTTGTACGTTTATATAGAAAAAGATACAGTTTATCTCTCTCTCTCTCTCTCTCTCTCTCTCTATATATATATATATACATTTACAAGTACACTTAAACAGTTGTATATGTGCGCTGGCACTTCCGGAGAAAAGGGAATTATAAAACTAATCAGTTGTGAATAATCCATGAGAAATGATCGATGGAAAAATGAATGAAACATTGTTGGTGTTTGAAAATTGACAAAGCACCAGGAAATTCTGTTGATTACTTTCCTTCTTTTCTTAATTTTAGTTTATGAGTTTAAATAAGAGCATTTTTGTTTTATTAAAAAAAAGTTTTTTTTTCAAGAAAGTTTTTTCGTTGTATGATAAAAAGGTGGCAGTTATTGTATTACTTAGAAGTGTAAGTAACTTATCAATCAATTTACAATGTTATTAAAAGTAAAAATGACAGCATAAATAAATGAAATTTATATTTTACTTTTGACTTAATAACAACTTTATCACAATTGGAAATAAATTAATAAATTATAAATTAAGGTTCACAAAAAGTTGCATTTAATTATTATTAAAACAACAATGGTATAATAAATCTGTATAGATTTAATACATTGGGATCAATTAAGGTTTTAATTACATGTTGATTATTGCATTATGTTTTATAAGGTGTTTTTTAAATTTGCACATTAATGTGCTCTCATTTGCAATTCCATGAAAATTGCTAAATTTTTAGAATATTATAATAAGATATTTCGTAATATTTTCCATCATTCCTATCGTTAAATAATATCAATTAGAAAAATAGATATACATAGTAATATTCAATATTAATATTTTATTTTATTAATGAATTTCAACACATGTATAGATATTCTTGTATAAGTCTAATAAATGAAATATAATGAAGCTAAATGTTTATAAATCAAGTTTACAATTTATTAGCAGCCGTAAAATGTGTTTCGAAATTTCAAAATGATTTATAATTTATCTTTGAAGAACTAACACAATAAAGGATGATACATTGATTCATATATGATGGTAAGATTCTGTAATAATGCAAATTTATTTATTGTATAGTTATATAATTATTATTGCATTACATATAATTGATTTAAGGAATATTTATATTATTTTATAATGGTTATCATAATTTGAAATAAATATATGAAACATACAAGATTAAGTTGAAATAATTTTAAGAAATTAAGCTAATGCCAATGCTTTAATAACTTTATCCGTTTTTCTTATATTTAAGAGCATTGTATATTTTATTATGAAGGTTAATTTTTTTTTTCATTTGAATAATGTTAGCTTTTGTTAACTTTTCAATCAATAATTGTAATTATAATGTATACTTTTGATTATTACATAATTACTCTGTCTGATGCAATTATTAGATCAGCAGATTTTAATATTTACGATATTTATGTCCAGATTTCGGATTTCTATTCTTCATTGATCTATATCATTTTAAATTAAAGCATTTTGTTAGAACTTGTAAAAAGTGTTGTACATAATATAATTATCTCTAAAGTTATTATAAGCTTGAAAAAATTACAATTTTTACTGAAATATAACGTGAATACACCATAAAGTGAGACAAATTATTTAATTTACAAAATATGTTGTGAGAATAAATAAGAACTTTGTATTACAATTAGATTATGCTTTTGTAATTTTCTCTGTTAAGCTGTAATATTAATTCTGCAAAACATATTGATAAAGCATAGAATTTATACATACAATGCTTTTTATATGCTAATATATATAAATACTATTGTCATTATTACAGTTTGATACAAGTATGCAGATTACTTCTATTTCATATGTGTATTGTTATTGTTTCATTTTAAATATACAGTTACTATGCAAGATTTATCGAACAATATTTCATATAATTGTCATTTAAACATTACAAAATATCGAAGTGAAATGATTCGAAAAACATGCCAATTACAGTTTAACTATATTGTTAACGAATTGTGTTAATTTAATCATTCTCATATTTCGAATTTTATTGTATTATACATTTGTAAATCAAAAAATACCCTTTTGATAATGCCGTTTGTTATACCAGCAATGAATACAAGTGAGATTATATTTATATATGTATATATCTATATTAGTGATGAATACCATTGATCAGTGTTGTTTTATAATTTAAATTATATATATACATCATAATGCTTCTAACTAACTTAAATAATTTACTAATTATAAATGTATACATATACTTATAAATTGAAAATAAATTTGACATCCAATTAAAACGAAAATCTTATTTTACACACAAAGCAGTTAAAAATTGTTTATTGCAATATGTAAAACTAATATAAAGAAAGACAGATGATGTCTTATCGATAAAAACTTCTTTTGTCCTTTCAAAATAAACTCATTTTTCAAAATACTTCGTCCTGAATGTGCCGCTCAAAGCCGATTTCGATAAATGGATACGTATTGTATTTTCGCAAAACCACTTTTACACCTTTTTCCGGCCAGAAGTGCTGTAATCATTGAAATTCAGAAGAGCGTAAATGTAGTGCCGCAAAACCGCTAGATGGAAGTTCAATTAATTACCGCACTTTTCTTTCGAAAAAGGGGGAAAAACTAGTGATAATAAAATCCACTTTTTCATTGCATTACACGCAGACATAAAACGCGCCGACGGATTGAAAAGTATAAATTAACGCAATTGCAAATTACAGACTTTTCCGAGAGCTAAATTTTTTCAAACGCAATGTCGTTGTATCTTCACAAAAATAAAATTAATACTCTAAGGCTATGGTGCGAAATACCGTCCGATATTATCTGGACTTTCGAACTCGGAGGATAAAAAACGGGCTTCTGGAAAAATAATTGGAATTTGCACGCAGAAATGACAAAGTGATAATGTTAAAGAAAAGAACGTTGCGCGTTTTTTCGCGACGGTATCGCGTCGCTCGTTTTTGCGGTGTACGTCAATCCAAAACTTTCCCTTTGTGTCTCTGAGAAATCTAGGTCGAAATATTTCATGCGTATTGACTACACTACAATGAAAAAATTCTTTTGTTAAATTACACCGTGCGATGAAAAATTGAATGTTTAATGCAAATAAAAAAATAATAATTTGCGATTTTATAGTTTATTCAAGCATTACGACTAAAAGTTACTAATTTATAGACTAAATTATATAATTTATCATAATTTTTTATTATAAATATGCCATAAAACTCACAAACATTTTTTTATCTTTTACATAAAAATATTACAATAGATTACTTTTTTATTCGTTAGAATAAACTATTGTGTCTGGAAAGTTTTTATCATTTCAATAAATTATTTACTAGATTTTAAAGTTTATTTCAAACAAATAAACATGTTCTTTATGAACTCGTTATAGTTTATCATTTGTACAAAAATACGTTTTTTAATTTCAAATCATAACGCATTATTGAATTAAATTACGTAAGTTGAAATAATCAATATCAACTACACTATTATTATTCCGCGTTTAATGACCTTTTTATTCATGAGTCCATATATAAACTATAACTTGGATAAGGAGAACTTAAGTTTATGTTCTATTATAATACCATACATGTGTAAATTATATGTTAGAATAGTTTATAATAATATAAACATATGTGCAAAGCGTGTTGTATGATTGTTTTTGATATAACATTTCCGTCGTATATATTATTATGTTACTAATTTGTCTAGTTAATACATTTTATACAAAATACCTGATTGTATTTTGATTTTTCAACTAAAATATTAAAAATATGAAGAACAATATAACATAAAAGTTATTTTATGTTAATTAAAAGTTATATTTTTTATTTTATCATTTCCATAAGTATACTATAAAATAAATCGTCACATTAAATTACTATCACTTCAGTTTAGTCTATTTTGTGTTAAGTAAATTATGCGTAATATACTTTTTACATGTATAATTATATAAAAGACATGAAGCTCTCGAGTCCTTGAATTAGATACTAAAATGTTTCATCAACGTATTGTCACGGAACTTATCAGTTACATTTATATGCAGCAATAATTTTGCTATAAAGTTGCGTCATACAATAGCTTACGAAAAAAATGATTAAACGTTTCATGATTACTATTAAAGCTTTTATAATTGCATTTTATTTACAGCCAGTGAAAACGGTATGCATTTAATTACTGAAAACGAGTGCGCGACTCTTACCATAAAAATTTACATTTAAATTAAGGGGTCGCCGAATTATGATCGAGCGACTATTTTGTTTTAATTGCATGGATGAATTTGTTCATTGAAACATTGCACTATTAAAGTAAAAATGTGTTAATTATAACAACGGTAGATTATATACCCTTTGATTAACTAAAATAATATTTAATTATGAATATTATGAAAAATGCATATTTTTTTAGCCAGAGTATAACATAATAAAAATATTTTTTTTATATTTTCTGTTTATTCATAATACAGTTAACATTATGAAAAATTTAATAATATAATAAAATAGTAACACTTAAAATATGCACTAGTAATTTTTTATTATATTATAAAGTGGTTTGTTCATTTATAATAAATAAAGCGTATGAAATATAGAAATACACTAGCAAACGCATCTTTAATTTTATACCATATCTTGTGGCGTTGAGATGTTAACGTTTAACGTTTACGATTTATGATATGCTCCGTTCCGCAAATAATAAATAAGTTCTGGCTTCTAAATTATGCAATTAGAGATGTCTGACTTAGACGTGCAAACAATAAAGCCCATTAAACGAAAAATATTCGTGGTGCTCTGTTGAAAATAATCCGTTCTTCCCCATCAAGATTAGCCGAAGTAAAGACACTGCAAGTTGTAAATCAACCGCCGATATCAAATTAGGAACTCAAATGCATTCATTATTGTACATTTCTATCTCGCAAGTTGCCAGACAACAGCGCGCTTTATATAATCACATTTCACAGAGTATACGGTAAGCGAATTTTGCGACGTTTCGTCCGCATGTATAGAGTTTCGTGATTTAAAATTCCCGCTAGAAATTGGATTCGAACGTCCAAGAGTAACATTTGAAAAACTGTTATTTTGATTATTTATTATTCAATTCCTTTGTTTATTATTTCTTTCTTTTTCAATTGAAATAATACACAAAAATTGGAAATAAAGTTATAATTAAGTTAGCACAATTGCATTGCTTTTTACCACTGTATTCGTTTTTCCAATTATTTCGTTGATCCAAAGAAAAGTATTTACGTAGATTTATTAGAAGTTTTTTTATTCACATTTTAATGATTGTTGAAAACTTTCAACAAATGAGAATATAATTATTATTTGTAAATACGATATCAACATTATTGATACAAAACTGAATACGCAATTTTTAATCGCAACTTTTATGATGTTGCTCAGTAAAGATATTTTTTTTCCGAGAATTAATTTCAATAATTTAATATCCACATATTTCATTTATTGAATGATGTTATATATACAAATGTATGCAACCTACATAAAAGGGCGTTAATAAAGAAAAGTTTACAGTTACACAAAATGAATCCCATTGATCAGAAAAGTCGAAAAATTGTGTTTAACGTGTCAGGTAACGTGGCGGCGCAGAAAAATCCACATAAAATGTACGCGGCACATGATTGGCTGTTCGAATTTCATGACAGCGGAGGTCTGATTTCAGTGATTGAAAATCGTCAGCTTAATGTACCTACAACGTTTCCGAGTAGCGTATTCAGACAACCTTCAATACAGTGGATGCTGCCGCCGTTGCGTCGAGCAGCATGTAATGATCAATACAGCATTTCCACTCATACCCAAACGAGTCCGATTCTATTATTTACGTTGACGCTGCATACGTTGCCTGATTTTGCATCGGCGAATCGTTTTATGAAACACATGCTTCTTTATCAAGGTATAAATTGTTGGTCCGTAAAAAAAGGGAAAGAGAAGTGAGGAGAATAGGTGCTTATAAAAAGCGTCGCCAAAATGTAAGGGAAAGAACAAAACACGCGTGAAGAAAGAATAGAGGGATAGAAGTGCCGAGTTCAGAGTAACAAGCCGATCAATGGTTCTTAGATCGTAAAACAATACAGATTGTTAAATTTTACTTCCAATGTCACGATAAATTCCACCAAATTTTTATATAATTGAAGTTGTTAAGAAATAATAATAAAATATAAATAAATATATATATACAAAATAATTTAAGACTTAATAATAATTCAAAATTAATTTATTTAATTCCCTTTTTAAATGACTTAATTTTTTTTAACATATATTTTCGCATATGCTTTTACATGAATTATTTGAACTGAAACTTTGAATAGAATTGTGTAAATGTTTGTTTCTAAGTGGATTCTGAACAAGGTCTCTTAAATAAACTGTTGCATATAAAATGATAAAAATGTTACAACTTAGCAACGAATTTCAATTTATTTTAGAAGAGATTTTTATTTATTCAGTGATTACTCGATGACTACGTTTCATTCATATGCCTTGAATAATTTGTCTATCTTTTCACCTTTGACGTGACTACGAATATGCAAAAAAAAGGGAAGGCATAAAAAGTTAAATGTAAACGCGTTTATAAAAAGCTTTGAAAGTGAGAAAGCCCGAGTGAGACAGCAAGCTGAGAGCAACAAGCTGTCATGACTGACGCAGTGTTCTTGGAAAAGACGTCTCTCACATTCTCGGCGGATGTGGGTGCCATTAAGTGCCTGCTCGCTTTTACTTACGCTGATCGGCAATCGTTGTCAAGGGGACTACACCACTCGAGTATTCTTCTTGACTTACTATTTTACCCGGTACAAAATCTCTAGCAACAATGTACACTCATGGCCCATTGTATCTGCACGTATTTGTTTGCAGACTTGAATTTACTCATTGACAGTTCTAATTGACAATCACCTCTTAAGTAACTTTTCTCTTGGAAAGATGTCAAATTCTCTTCATTTTGCCTATCAAGTCAAGCTATTCTTAACTTCACTGTTAACTGTTTACTAACAAAAGCTTTTGATCATTAATTATTTGCTTTTGACAATTAACTATTTTTCCTTCAATTTTCATTACACAAAAAAAAACAAACAAAATTACATGTTTCTGCAGAAGATTATTATTGCCATCTTAATAAAGAAATTTCAAATTGCTTTATTTTCCGCTTTGGCGTTAATTGGAATTTTGTATAAAGAATAGATGCGTTGAATTAACATTCTTAAGACAACGGTAGTTAAGTGAAGGACTATTGATGCCAATAAAAGATAGGTCATCCCTGTTTAATGTCAGAAAATCCAAAGACCATCTCTTTTTACTGTCGAACACATTTTACATTTAATTACAATACCTTTTCTGAATTGAGACAAAACGGTATTGTATGCTAATTTGGCTGAAACTCTATAAAAACGGGTAAGGAACTGGCGGAAATGCGTAAAAGAGAAGACAGTAATGAAATAGTATATTAGGTTAAGGTGTGTTCGAGTTGTGTACTGAATGGACCGTATCCTTAATTGAACGTATGTAAACCCCATTGAGAAAGTCATTACGGAAACCCATCAAGAAAATTGGGCAGAGAATCCGTATAAGGTTCTTCGTGTGGTTCTCTAACGTATAGGGGACCATTCGGAACTTTATGTGGATTTCAACTCAAGTGTTTATAATTGATTTCCGCGTTCAAGATTTTATTAATTATTTCGTGCAAAGGGTGTATAGATCGGTCTTCTAATTCCCAATACGTTTTATTAGGTTTTACAGATTAATTCTTCATTTCAATAGGCTTTTCAAAAATTAAAAAATATATATTTCAAATCACTACATTGGCATTATGCTATCACATTTTACATAATTATATACAAAATTAGACTTTGCGTTTATTAGCAGATGTAAAATTTGTTAATTTGAGTCCAATTGTATACAAATTTTTTTAATTCAATCAAATGTTTACACATATACAAATAATATTTCATTTATATTTGTACATGAAATAATGATCAGTAATATATTCGAATTTAAAGAGTTTGTGTAATACTTTCTTCTTAATTCAGTTATTTGTCAAATTTATGGTGCATTTTTTTTAAATAACATAACGAGAAGTGCTAATTTATATTCAAAGGCACTAATTAATGGTAAGGATGGTTATAAACTTGGAGCATCGCTTTGCATTGAGCTTCTGTGTGACAACATATTTATGGTGTCGAGAATGTGTCTAATTAGAGGAGCTAGTTATACGGGCATTCTATTACTTGCTCAAAGATGCGCGATATCTTACTGCGCATCTGATTGGGAGACAATCAATCTGATCATGTGGTTACAATTGTTGACCCACAAGAGCATACAATTCATCGAAACAATGTACTTGATAGTATAGCGGTTTGTGAAATTAGTGTAACAGGAGATCAAAACTATTCAACTCGAAAACTGTAATATAATTGTTTAAAATTTCATATGAAATGAAACAATGAAATAAAACAAAATTTTTGAATCTGAGAATATATAGATTATTATTCGTAATCATATATAAATTATACTAATAACATATGAACTTTTTGTTCCTATAACAATAATAAAAATTCGATACAATGTTATCTATATAAAACCGAAATTTGATATTGAAATTCCACAAGTTCTTCATGTGCAAGCGTGAATATCCCACGTGAGATTGTAAGTATGAACGTTTTTAATGAAAAATTTCGCACGAAATCTCGTAATGGGGTCAACAATATAATTCGCGACACATCGTTCATTAACCAAAAATCTCGTAAAGATTGATTATCGACTAGGTTATAATTTCATTTGTATGGGACATTATCTTGACTGCACTTTCAGTTCGTCTAGCGTAAACTGTAATACCCGTCAAATAGTTTTCAGTATTGAAACACATTAGTTCAGCGGTTCAAACTATTGCATCTCAATACGAAACTTTGTATGATTGAAGATTCAAGCAGGATTCGTCGGATTTTCAATTGTCTTCGATTTGTAATGCAACCAAGCTCGCAAAATCAGTTGCCTGTACTGAATGTATATTTTTTTAAAAACTTACTTGTAAATAAATTTACGTTTGAAAAATGTATATTTAGATAAGAAATGTATGAGTTGAATGTACCACGTCAGTAATTTTATTTTATTATTTATTTATATGTACAGACATACATTGCTTTATAATTTATTAACATATTAAATTTATTCGCGATTTTGTTGTTATATAAGAGTCAAAAATATATCATACATTAAATATACGTGACAAGATAAATCACACATATCTTTTGGCTATTTATCTCCTATTTTTTTTTCTGCACGTTGAATTACATTTGTATAATATATGAATCATATACACATGTATGCCAAATTATTACAATTGTATCATGTATAAATATCATATTGTGTTTCTATTTCTGCGCATAATTATGCATTTACATGTTACATCTATCAAATTTAATCTATTCATACTGTAAAACATTTGTTATCTAATTCCAAAATACTGCTTCTTTTATATTTATTAACTATATGTGTGTGCTGTAATTATGAAAAACATATAACATATATTTTTTCAGTATAATAATAACTTCATAAATTAATACATAAACTTGATTGATTATTTGTTAAATGAAAATTATAAATGAAAATGTGGAATATTCAGGAAGTAATTCATAAGATTCAGAATAAACTAAAAATGTGGATTGTAATTTTTGTATGTAATCCAATTAGTTTAAACATATCAACCAATTTCCTTCTTTTGACACCTTGAGTCGCGTTATTACATACACATTGATTCGTAAAGTACAATATAAGTGTAATTTAACTTGCATTCTTTGCAATGTTTGCTTTTGGCTCTATTATGTTGTTACAGCGAAACGCTATAAAGTGTATAAATATTTTGTGGCTGATTTAAGCGTATCGTCGTATATTCAGTGGATTTAGTCACGATACAGTTTATTATCCAGAGTCACGTATGTGTACTTTATGGACATTCGTTTTTCGCCTTTCTTTCAACGAGTTTTCGCGACATATTAATTATTCGAATAATGAAAGACTTGATTAGCACACATACTGAAGTTTTGTTTCGGAGGATTTAGGAGTACGAAATTTTTATGCTAAATATGCAAGCTTTTTATACTCAGGTAGAAGCACATTGAAAGACTATTTTAAGTGAGTTAAAATTGAATTTGAATTTGATTGTCGAAATTTTTGAAATTATTCGTTAATTGAGGAAAAATATCTCGAGATTTATTATTTAATAATAGCATATTTAAAGATTTCCAAGAACACATATTTTTTCGTAATGCCAATTATTTGACAATTATTATCATTTTTACAACTATAATCCACTCAATAATTTTTCCATTCTTATATAATCAATATCTCATAAAAAATAATCAACGTGAAGTCTGCTTTATTAAAATAATGACATAAGATTTTCCCATAAAATTAAATTATGTTGAATACATACATATTCAAACATTTTTAACATTTTCAAATATCAAAAGAAACGATTATTTTTAAATGTAATTCTCAGTAAACTTCATTTCGTTAATGATTTTTTAATCATTTACAAAAATGATTAAAAATTTGATTAATTGATTACAAAAATGAGAAAATCTTGTCTTTGAAATTAATAATGCTTCCAAATATTTGTGTAATTTTCATCTTAAAATGTATTTGAAGAATCAGGTTCGTTTAATAACGTCGAGAAATTGCCTGAAGATTCAATTTTATAGTGTAAAAAATGTGTACGAAGAATATAAGTATTACATGTTTCCTGGATTGAAAAATTTAAGTAAAATTCACTTGCATTAACATTTTTAAACATAATAATAAAAATGCTGTGTCATATTAGATCTTTTAAAAGGGGCGCAGCTTCTGATACTGATCTGATAAATTTTCTTAAAATAAGATTCGGAAAATTATAGCAAATATACATTTTAAATATTTTTTACTTTAGACGAATATATTTATAGTAGTTTAAAAACTACTTTTAATGACAAATAACTTTTACATTTTTATTACAATAATTTAGTAATTTTCAAAGGTAAATTTCTTTTGTTATTACTCTTTAAGTATTTCATTCTTATGAGAAATATTTTTAATCAAATAATAACTAGCTTTAGTGCCATAAGTTGCCATTATTACATATATATCATTGAATACATTTCATGAAATTCTCCCAAAACCACGATCAGTAACAAAAGATTTTTTCAGTTCAATTGCCAATTTTCGTAAACAAAAGACTGCGGATATTTTTTTTTTCAATATAATTATTCAAACGAAACCCGCATTTCTCGGTTATGAACGGCGGATCTAACCCAGTTTAGTCTTTTTAAAATTAATATTGAGCGTGTCGCCCTAAAGCAATACCATTTACCATGGTACATGTTATTTCAATTCCGCAAGTATTATTTGTCGTCGGACGGCATTATGCGCGAAACATTCAGCATTATGTGCAACGTAACGCTGATCGATACCGTACCTCCAATATTTTTCTGCGATGGATCTCCATTTGAAGACGCCGTTTTCGCGTCGCGCGCGTGTGCGTTTACATTTTGCACATGAATATTCATCGTATGCCACATACAGAGTTGATATAAGTACACGTATGCACTAACCGCGAAAAGTTGTTCAACGGAATACAAATTTTGACTTTTATAATCTAATGACGATGAATATATTATAAAATAGAAAAATTGATGAAATATTATACAAGAATTATTTTTATATTATTTTAGGATAATTATTATCTTATAAATATTTAAAGAAAAAAACTCTTGTGTATAATATGCAAAGCTTAAAATTTAATTTGTATAATATTTATTTGATTGAGTATAAATGGGGAAAACGGTTTTTGTATGATATTATATTTTCACTATTTAAAATTATTTATATGTTTCAAGATGATTTAATGAATAATCTTTTGCAGTACGAATTCGCACATTGCATTTTTTAAATTCATTTTTTCTTACCTTTTTTATGCAGTATGTACAATTTTTGTTTTGTGTTGTATCATTTTTTCGAAGAAAATTTGAAAATGAATGTTTCAGTAGCACGCAGTGTAAGACAAATGTTTCGTGCTAAAGTAATTAATTTTTGAATCACGAATTTAGACATTAAAAACATAACATTGTGTTTTATCGTTAAAATAGTCATGAAAATGATACAAATGAATAGTACCAATGTATTCAAACAATTTCTTTCTACTAATGATATATGTACTTGTACATTTATACAAATATATGCGCTTAAATATGCCGACAGAATCTTGACGCAAAATGCGCGAAATATATTCACAAGTAGAATATGAATATTCCGTGGCTGGAAAACGGGGTCTGTAGGTTATACGAATAAATTCATCGCAAACGTCTTGATTCGCATCGATGGTTTATGGTCCCCCACCTAACAACTTGACTTTTAGTAGCCTTTTTGTTTTGCGTATCAGACGCGAACAATTTATTAATCGTATTAATCAGCGCGTACTCCATAACGGCCCTTTCGGTATGACCCACATCCCACAAAAAGGCGTTATCTGCGCTTCCTTGACAAAGAGAAATAAGATTTATGCGGACGAGCGGCAGTCCTGATGTAAATCTTTTTTAGCGCCGCCGGGAAAAATAACGAACGAAAAATGTTTGCGAAAATTTGATGAACCTCTGAGAAAAAAATGTACGCAAAAGCGGGGAATTGTTAATTAAGCCTTGGCTAGCATAATTTAAACATTTAGGTTGAGCCGGCAGTGGGCGGCGAGTAACTGGGTAGATTTTAATAATTAAATGCGGAATGGATTAGTAATTATGAGTTACGTAAGATAAGATTTTTTTTTTTTTTTGCACAAACAGAACAGTTTTTGACATTTTTGGATTTTTTAGGATTAATGAAAAAATCCTAAAATAAATATTATATGAACAAAATGTAATAAAAAAATGTAAGACATGAATATTATATTTCATAGGGATATAAGTGAAAGAAAAACATAATATGAAAATATTTTGTCATATTATAAAATTATACAAAACATCGAAATGTAATAAAAAAATAATATTATTTGTATAAATATCTTTCGAGAAAAAGATATTTTTGCTTAATATGTTTTTTATAAGAAAAGTGAAAAGTTAAACTACAAGTTTCGTTAAATGTTTTCGAGGACAAATCAGAAATATTTTATTCCTGTTAAAACATGAATTGTAAGTGTGCGGAGATATGAAATGAAAAGATTATGAACATGTGAAATTTCATTTTATCCAAAAATCGAGTTATCTTTTTGAGGTGAAAAACGATGCTGATAGTATATGGAATAAAAAAGAAAACGTTATCATTTTTAATAAACTTCCGTTTAATTTTATCGAAAACGCCGTATGCACGGCAAAAATAAATTTCCATTGGCTGTGAGATTAAGCTGATGAAAACATATGTTGCAAAAATGCAGCACCCACGAACAGAAGAGTTTAAAATCAATATCAATTTATGGAACTTTTATTATGAACGCTGTGTAATACGAAACTGTAATAATAACATGATTTCAAATATGTATTCAAAAATCGCGTAGAATTTTTATAAGTTTTTTAACCAGCTATTTATGTACATTTTATGATGAACTTTCTGTAAACTTCGATGATTCACAATGAAGTTTTACATTTGATTCTCATACTGAATAACTGTAATTACTTCAGCTGAAAAATACTAAGTGAAATTACACAACTTTAACCATATTATTATCTACAAACTTATATAATAAATAACATACAAAAGTATTACGTTAGTGTGTTATGTAATTTTCCATATTAACATGTAGCAAAATTGAACGATTTAGTATGTTGTTCCACATAAACTGTGATTGAATAAGTTTTAATGTTTCTTTACTATGGTATTAAAGAAACATAAGATTTATTTCATAATGAAAATACGTAATAACATTAAGATATTTATAGAAGCGTTTTCAAATTAGTAAAACAAATTACTTAATAGAATTCTTAATTGTCAAATTAAAATTAACATAGAATGCAAAAAATTATAATCTCTTTATTCGGAATGAAATATTTTTTATCGAATTATTGTAATGTATGTAATTATGAAATAAAAGATATCAATTTACAATTCTATAATAATCTTATTATACTCTCATTATTGTCGGAATTTATCTTAACATTATTATTGTCGTAAGTTATCTCAACAAATCAGAAACAATTAAGTAAAACAAATAGAAAATACGAAGAAAAAAATTTCTTCTAATAAAAGTCCGAAAACATCATGAGAAGAACAAAATGAAACTCAAGCATTGAACGTGACCCAGAAAGACTCTAATGCGATTGGCGAATGTTTATATTTGATTAACGAGCTTTGTAGTTGCATCAAAAAAGAGCTTTTTTCGTGTTTAGTTAATCCAAGTGTTCTATTATTCGACCGTATGTCTGTGTATTAGAGTTTACGTGCATACACATGTAAAAACAGAAGTAGATGAAAAAAAGTGGATATATACAAATAAATAGTCGACAATCATTTACTAACAAAATTGAAGTACGAAATAAGTTATGCATATTGCATTAAGAAAAACATGAGTGAAAAATATTCGCGAAGTTTCATTGCACATGCACGAGAGTCAGTCAGTAAGTCAGTCAGACCCCATTCAATTATTCCATCAGGATTTAAATTAGCTTCGCTTCTCCCACTTATATTATGCCTTACTCTATGAAAGAGCATTAACAATATAGATAACGATCTAAACTTTAACTCACCGTCTAAAGAAGACATTTCTACACTGATTGGTTATGATTGCAGCTGTGTCGCTCTCTCTGACGACATTTTCATCCGGAATAATTTTGTCGGCTGTTTATGCCCGAGAACTGGTGGCAAACTTTCCGAATTCAACGGTGCCACAATGACGACAATTCATCGCAATTACTTGCCGTTCATATGCATAAAAACATCTCAGGTGCAACAAAAAAAGAGAGCAAAAAAAAAAGATCTTCTCTTGACTCATTGTGCATTTTCTTCTGTTAATCAATGCTGACGAAATTTTGTTTGAGTAATACAGTTAGACAAATTGTTGTGACTGTTCAGCAGTCGAGTGTTTGGTCCAACAAATCTGGTCAAATATACTCTCGGCAATACAAACTATATATAAGTAAGATAATTTCATAGCAGTACATTGTTTAGAGTATGCTAACAATTCATTTATTGTAAACGAATATTTAAAGTTAATAATATAATTTTCAAATGAAAATCTGAGTTTTCTTTAATGATATATAATTACGTTAAGATAATGCTGAAATCTTGCCTACATGATTGATTAGAGTTGAAACACTAAAACCACGTCGACAAAAAGCTATAATCAGATTTTGCTTCTACACGATCGATACTTATAGATTATTTGATTGAATAAGATGGTACGAAATGTGATTTTTCGGTGTACCTTAAATGCATCTCCGCTTCACATACTTTATCAATATCGACAAGCACTTAGTGGGTACCCGAGTAAAGCACTTGATATTGTTTGAAGTATTTTTTTAAAGAATACGACATTACTCGGTCACATCATCAATTTGTATGTGTGTGAATGTTGAAAGCAACCACATGAAATGAATTATTCATCTCATTTGTCACCAATTATAGGTCCGGATGATCTTGATTAAATTATTAATGGCAATTTAAACGTGTCTTAAGACATGTTGTCAGGTCAGAGTTCAGATGAATTAAATAGTCAATTTGACTGAATTACATTAAAAGTACAAATATTTGAAATATACGAAAGAAATATAGAAATAATTAAATATGTGTAATCAATAATTAGTAATTATTAATAATTAAAGATAATTTTGTCAGTTACATGCATAAGATAAATCGAATAATGTAAAAAATATGATACGTTGATATATTCATAATGAAAATAGAAATATCATTCCCACATCACGCGTCGCCGGGTTTATGTTAATAATAACTTTATTTGCGTTTTTGTTTGAAAAATTATCATTATAAGATATTTGCATTAAAATAAATAGACTATATTCATAATTGTGTTCTTTATAACAAGTTGGAAATAAATTCTCAAGCTATGTTTTATGTAAATCTTATAAAACATGATAAAATATAAACACAATTAAAAAGTAGAATCTTCACTAGAAGATTCTAAATTCTATTTTTTAATGAAAAAAAATCAATTATTTTTTATTATTAATCCAATTTTTAAACATTTTAACACTATGGAGAAATATGATAAATAATCGGTGTACCAGTTGAAATGTTCACTTGAAACTCTTGCATATTTTTTACTGTATTAAAAAATGTATTGCATGTTATACAGTACATAATGTATAAGTATTGTAGAATATCTATTAATAAGAATTAAATAATGAGTGTATAAGGTTTGTAAATAAATAAGTATAATATTGTTATTACTTTTTTATAAATTTGAAAATATTGAATGATTTATAAATCATTCAAATAGATACTTGAATATAAATATTTGATTCAATAATTAATTGCTATATTATATTTCGTAAACATTTTATTAATTGCTATTTAATAAATCAGAACAAACTGTACATAAAATTCAGTTGAATAAGTTTACAATACATAACTTATAATATTACGAAATATATTGATTCATAAGACGCAAAATTGGCAAAGGGATATATTTATAATTTTCAATGTAAAAAGAAAGGTATAGTTTTTAAAATATTGTGATTATTATTTACAGTATTACTAATGAAAATTAAAAAGTGGACATTTTTTAACTTATTAAGTATGGTAATTTTGTAGTTGTGTTAGCTAAATTTGTTATTCTCGTTATCCTTCCTTCGTCATTCTTTGTTTTCATACGTTTCAACACATCATTTAACCACTTAACAATATTATCCATTATCCAGCTAACTTGCGTCTCTCATATCATTATCTTTTCTATAAAAATTGTATGCAGGCGTAAAAATCTAGAAGACAATCATACGAAGTCCCTAATGGACTAATTATGTACAATCGTCTGAAATTACATATTCTCGACAGCTAATCCTGTGTTAGCGTCTCTATATTGGAGACCCCGTCTATTATCCTTTGACTTTTTCATTAATTTATATATTCAGTATATTGATATCCGTCGTCTACGAGAACGTCATCGTGTTCTGTAAGTAATTCGAGCGCTGACATTAGGCGAAAGTGGATGCGACAATGGCATTACGTGATGTATAAATGAGCGCACAATATACCTATTGATGAAGACGGCGACGACACAAAACAAACTGATAATGAGATCTATCACAATAGATGTCAATTACAGACATGCCGCGGCGACAAAGACATCTAATTACGACAAAAGTGGTGGCCGAAAATAATTCCTGAGAAATTTACAACAAAAACCCTGCGCGTTCAAACGGAACGGAGAATACAAGCGGCTCTCAGTTTTTAAATCTCAAAGTCACTTTTTAAATGCAAATATCATAAGATCTATGTAAATTTGTTGACTTGAAAAATTCGTTCAAAAAACAGACATTAAAATGCAACGATTATCTTATTACTAACTTTGTTCAACATTATTCTTACGAAAGTAATAGATTATATTTTGAACATAAAAATCATTTCAATAATTACTGTACGCACAAATATAATCTATTTCAATCTGTCAATAAATTATACAGAAGAATACGTAATACTTAATGATTAATAAGGTGTGTTAATAAAAATATCCATATCGATGACGATAAAAACACAAATGTTTTTATCGTGCTTATTCTTTTTAGATTCAAATGCAATAGAGTGAATAATAATGGGTTATACAATTTAGTAATACAGTTCAATGAATTTCATTTCAATAAAATTAAATTTGACTACAGAGATTATTCTTTATTTATATTTATACAAAAGTCCGAATAATTGTTCTTCATAATTACTTGAATGATAACAACAGTCGACTAAATAACTAGGGTTAGTATAAGTGATTTTATGATTAAATCATTTTGAGTGAAGAAAATTCAATCAAAAAATTTAACCAAATTACAAGCCTGCCTCTTATTTATCCTGAATAATCCCCCGCTTAGTTGGACATCTCAAATTAGCATACAAATAGTTAAATTTTGTACGATATATATATATATCAAATAGCATAATTTGATATCAACTTGTCGGTCACTATCAATTGAATCTCTTAATGTCCGACGAATTGTAAATAAATTCGGCCACGACATATGACAAGCGAAATTGCTATTCAGGTATTAAAGTGATTTGGATCTGGTTTTAAGGAAGTTAACGCGAATTTAGCCAGTTCTCTAGATTTTAGACTCGACACATATGTTGCGTCCATCACACAGGCGCGAGATTGTTTTAGGATAATTAGTAGTATGAATGCTTTTAATTAATTTGATTGTGATCACTGAAGCATGATCGAGAGGACTATTCTTCGTCGAACTGAACGCAGATTCAATATTGCTCAACCACATAAAGATTATATAGTAGATATATTGCATCTATCAGTTTTGGTGCAATTTCTTTTACAATAAGTCGAAAAAGTCTATTAGTTTTTATTAGACATTGTTTTATAAAAATACTGCATGGATAGATAGAATTAATATTCCATTTATATATAACAGTAAAATTTGAATAAAATTTTAAATTATTTGAAGTATTCTCTAAAACTAAAAAAATATTTTTGCTTTTTATTTATTTTTATTCAATAATATTCTAAAAAGGAAAAAAACATCTATACAAATATTATTTATTATACTTTAATCTCCAACGAGTGAAAATGCAATTTATTAAAAGAAAAAATGAACTTTTTCTGAAATTTTTGAGATTGTTAAAAAAAGTTATAAAGAGATCATATTTTGTAGATCATGATATACGCAACTTTACAAAAACGTAACTTCAACTTGTGCTTAAGAAAGGAAGTTTTAATAACGTCATCTCAAACTATACAAATCGAGTTTTTATTATGTAATTTATTTTGTAAAAAAGTTTTTTCTAATAAACATTATCACATATTTAATGTGCTATATTTTTTGATATAATATATAAATTGATATACAAACATTAAAGATGCATTAAGCAAAATCATTGCATATTTATTTAAATTCAACTTTATAATAAGGTTAAGGGGTCTTTCCGTTTTTTTTTTTTTTTTTTTTTTTTTTTTTTTTTTTTTTTTTTTTTTTTT
>JABFPJ010000875.1:0-31808 GCA_022817425.1 Gryon sp. ZL-2020 | reverse complement strand
ATACATTTTCGTATTTGTACTCAAAAAAAAAAAAAAATAAAATAAAATAAAAAAAAGTAAAAAATAATAAAAAAAATAATAACAATACAAAAAAATTACAGAAAAAAAAGAAGAAGATAAAAAAAAGATTTATGAAAGAAAAGAAAAAAAGAAAAAAGGAATTATGGAAAAGAAAGAAAATGAAGTGTACAATGTATATGTATAAAATCAATGGAAAATAAAAGCTCTCAAAGTTAAATGCTTGCAAACTTTGTCTTGAATAATGTGTAGATTATAAGTCAAATGGGGAAATTCGTGACACGAAAAATTGTTTAACAATTGTTTAGTTGAAACTAACTTGAAATGGTTCATCATTTTGTTTGAATTTCATCTTCTTATTTTGTTCGTTTTGTTTCATTAATCATATCATATATCACTAAAGTTTTTTATCATTTTGAAACAAAACATTTACGTTTGTTTGCTTAAATTTTTTTAAATAATATAATTTGAGTGACTATTTTTTAATAATTATATTATAAGTGACAAATGATACACTTTTTTCGTAGCACGTTTTTCCCTATGAGTTTATATTTCTATTACTTTATAAATATAGTAGTTTTTTGAATAATTAATACAAAAAAGGAACTTTTTTTATGTAACCTTACGATGAGAAAAATTGATTTTATATATACAAAAAAATGTTGAGCTAAATATAGTAAAGAAAAAGAAAAAGAGTAAAAAAAGGGAAAAAATTAAGAAAAAAAAAGATTGTAAAAATAAATGTCAGCAATTTTTTACTGTAACTTTGGCTTTTAATCATTTTAGAATTGTATTAAATTTATCGTATCGTGTAAAAAAAATCGTAAGATAAAAAATGCGAAAAGAATGCACAGTTTTTGTTTGTACTTTTGAAAAAACAAAAAAAAAATAAAAATTCATTTACGAAATAACGTTTTATTTATTTTTGTTTAATTTAATTTATTTCTTATTTCTTCTATTCGTGTTTTTATTGTTTTAATTCTTTATCAATATATGAACAATTGTCATCATATTAACAATCCTCATCTTGAGGTAAGTTATAATAAATATATATAATTTTTTTAATTATATTAAGTATAACCTTTTGCATCATAAATAGAAATTATTTTATTAAATTAGTAAGTTAGAATATATAAAGATACTTGAACGCGTATAATATACATTTTTAGAATGCGTCGAGACTTTGCATTAAAATTATCTTTGAATCCATCCATCTATCCACACTGAGAAAGTTGATGAATTCATTTTCAATATTTAAAAACAGTGAAAAAGTCTTTTATAGAACAAAATTTAAAATTTCAAAGACATAATACATTTTTAATTATTGAGTATCGAAACCAATGAAAAGGATGGATCAGTCTGCATATATGGTCTAAGAAAGGTATAGTTGAGTTATATATATTTCAATAGTTGATATTAAAAAATATCATTCTCAAACTGATTCAAATACAAATTAAAAAGTATAAAATAACTAAAAGTTGTTTAATTGAATTTCACACAAGTTTAAAAATTTGAAAGTTTAAAGAACGCGCAAGAATATTTTAGTAAATATTATAAAACTGAATTTAAAGTTAAAGTTCGTAGTATAATTAAAGAATTTCACTTTATATACCAAGGAAATTATTTCAATTTTAAAAATAGTTTCTGATATAATCGGAAAATGTAACATATGAATCAGGAAAATATAAAATCTTAAATTTTACAAGTTAACTCAATTTTAAGTCTAATTTGTATTTCTTCACTGCGACATAAATACTTGAAATTCTTGCAGCACAAAAATTAACAATTTAATCAAATAAAATTATGTCCATTAATTTCGTCTACAAAATTTAATAATAATAATAAAAAAATAAAAAATGATCGTAATTTATAAAAAAGCGTAATGTTTTGAAAATTGGCAACACTGTATAGGGCCATGCAGGGAAATTGGCAGCCCTGTTGTATCTGGAAGAAACGCACTTTGTCGGGGTGAGTAAAAATGGCGTTAACGTAGCGCGCACACATGTCAGTGATCGGCGAAACGAGCGACTGAGGTTTGTGTAGAAAAACATCGTTTGCCGTTTGAATTTTGTGTTGCGCGGCTTCTCACGTACGAGACGTCGCGACGCACGTCGCCCGGAGTCTCGCTACGGATCGACGGCAATTTGCACCTTTTTTTATCACGCCAGGTTTGTCTGCGCCATTTTTGCACTGTTTTGCGACTCATTTTTCACTCAATTTATATTATTTCTCACGTTATTCTTGTTTCTCGCAATCTCCACTTTACCCTTTCAACTGTATTATCACATAAAAAGACTGCCACAATTTTATAAACAAAAAAAGTAAATGTTTTGTTACCTTTGCAAATTGTTTACTGACACTGTTTTTATTATTTTGTTTGAAACACAGTTGAATTTGCATGGTTTCTGTTGTTTGTTGATTTTTGTGCGTTGATTTTGACACATTACGTCATCGATTTTTCAAAACAGAGAGACAAAAAAAATAACTTCACATAACCTAAATTTGTTCGGTATAAATAAATATTTGAAAAACGCATATTCTGCGGTCAATGTAGTATTTTTATTAGGCTGTTGTTTAACTAGTTTTTTTGACATGTTTTATTTGTAATTATAATGTTACGAACGGCGATGCGTTGAGATAAAAAATTGAAATTTAAATAATTGTTTCATTCATTTAAATGATTGTTGTAATTATATGGAGGGTTTAAAATAGATTATATACAGGAAGCGTTTGTTTATTTGTATGTCAAGTATTTATTGCGGTGTATTTAACTTGACTTATGCCCATTTCTTCAAATTAGTCACTTTTAAGCGATTATTATTGTATTAAAATTTTCAATAAATTGAAAAATTGTTTCGTTTTTTTTTTAATATAACATAAACAATGTTTAAATGTTCTCTTGCTCTCCAACAGATGCACTTTTTTCACTGTCGTTCTATATACAACACCCAATTTAGTGTCACTGTCACATGAGAAATTTCATTTGAGACACAATCACTGGGAGGTCAAAAGTCATTTGACTATTTTTTTAAATCTTTTTTTTTTAATTATTTTTATCCGCTCTATTTATTTTGTGTCAATTTACAATACAAAGAAACTTAAAAAAGGAAAATAAAAATAATACAAAAATTAATACATAAACATTTGAAAAATAATTCGATTTGTTTTAAATAAAAATATTTTTAATTAATAATAAATAGTTGTTCTTAATAATAAATGTTATACAATAAAATTGGCAGTTTTAAAACATTCCATTTTTTTTTATTTTTATACAGTTTCCATGAAATTCAAAAAAACCACATCCTTTTCTATATTAATACATTAATTTTTAAAGAAAATTGAAACTTCTCTTTTATTTCCATTTTCGAATCAAATAAATAGTTTGTCCATAAAGTAAAGTACTTGAAAATTTTCCCTCGCACGTGAAATCAAAATTCCGTTCTTATACAAGCGCACAAAACATTCATATTTAAGTACTATTTTTATTGCACTAAAAATAAGCATTCCACTATTTTGAAGTTACTATTGTTTCCAATTGCTTTAAATTCATATGCAAACTTAATTTCTAAATCAAGAATTGATGTATTAATGCAATCGAAATATAGTTTTAACTTATGTTTTTGTTTGTCCAGGTTGATCGTACGTGGTGGAATTTTGTATAAACTTTTATGAAGATCGTACAGAGTTAATTAGGTAAGAATGGCGAGTGTCGCAAAATTGGGCTCAATTCATTGAACCTTTTTATAATTTTAAAAGACGGGTCTTTTAATAGGCATAATCAGTCATCATTTCTATTTTTGGCCGATGGTTTTCGTCGCGAGCCAAAAACGAGACTGCTGCTTGTTGGGGGGAATCGTATATATGTCAATCCGTCGTTCCGCTTTTATTAATATTATACAATCGACTTTCTTCTACGGAAGTTTTCAAGCGCGAGAAAAGAAATGGAAAAGAGTCGATGATGCGAACGAAGCGTCGTCGGCGGCGGTGGCACAGACGCCGCCAGAGCCATTTTCCTGGTCTGACTTTAGGCCGGCTAAATATAGTTTGCAGCTTCTACAAACTACTTGTTCGACGTCCCCACAAATGCGATCATTGATTTTTCAACTTTCATTGCGTTTTTCAAGTTTCTTTTTTTTATCCATGTTGACATATAGTTAACAAACAATTGTAACAATTCATATATGTATTAATAACTTGAATATCAAATACAGATGCATTTGTAAAGTCAAATTTCATGTACGTGAACAAGCTGAATTTCATTTGAGCTGAATTTGTATGGTGATTTGATGAAAAATGTGTTATTTTATTTTTAGTATAAAAAATGGAGCTTGAATCAAATCAGAATTCGGTGTTTTTGGAAATCATCCCAATGCATGATCAAATGAAAATTGATCTCAATTGGACCATGAAAGAATTGCACGAAACAATATTAACGCGCTTCAATATGGAAGATCAAATGCTGAGACTTGTTTTGTGGGATGAAGAGAATAAGCAAATCATTAACTATCCTGAGGTAAATTTAGAATTGAACATTCAAATTGAGGAAACGAACATTGTAATTTGATAAAAATATTAATTTGAATTACTTATCATTTAAGTATCAGTCGAGACGCTTCACTTTGTCCAATTTTGGTGCGGATTGTAGAATAAGAAATCTGAAGGATGAGTATATCAAAGTTTTGAAAGAACACAATTTACGTACAGATTTATGGGCAGTTTTAGTTTGTAAGTATATTTGTGCTTGTATTTATAAAAATTAATATTTATACAATTTCTTTTAAATTTTTCATTTTTCATTACAAATTTCAGCTCCAAAATCCGATCCTCTTCCCATAGACCACGAAATTTATGAACATATGGATCGCAAATTGGATTTTGTAAACAGACAGGATTCAGTTATCATACAGAAGCCAGAAAAAGATGAAAATCGCAAATTGGATCGCAAATTGGATTTTGTAAACAGACAGGATTCAGTTATCATACAGAAGCCAGAAAAAGATGAAAATCGCAAATTGGATCGCAAATTGGATTTTGTAAACAGACAGGATTCAGTTATCATACAGAAGCCAGAAAAAGATGAAAATCGCAAATTGGATCGCAAATTGGATTTTGTAAACAGACAGGATTCAGTTATCATACAGAAGCCAGAAAAAGATGAAAATGGTAATGTTTTTCATTTGTTATCAAATAATAAATCAAATAATGATATACGGAAAAATTATGTAAATTAAAATGTATTTGTTTATTACAGTTCTTCGCGGACTAGTGAATCAAGCAATGACTTGTTATTTAAACAGCCTTCTTCAAGCCTTATATATGACACCTGAGTTCCGAAATGCCTTGTACAAATGGGAATATGTCGAGTCCCCGGGCGATGACGAGTCTATGAACATTCCTTTTCAGTTACAGAAATTGTTTCTTAATTTACAGGTAATATTATCACTCACATTGTAAATTACGCCTTTTTTTAAACACCTAAACGCCTTTTATTGTGTAACAAAAATTATATTTTTTCATTGCTTAATATTTTTTCATGGTAATTTTTGGATTGTTATGCTAAAAAATGATGTTCATAGTAAGTTTTAGATGTTCATAGTATAATTTTTGTTCATTTATCATTACAATAAATCAAAAAATTACATGGAAAAATGAAAGCAAAATTTGTGTTATATATTGTATTTGATGTTATTTTTTAGACAGCAGATAAGGTTTCTGTCGAAACAACAGCATTAACAAGAAGTTTTGGTTGGGATTCGACAGAAATTTGGCAGCAACATGATATTCAGGAATTATGCCGGGTCATGTTTGATGCACTTGAACAAAAGTTTGAAAACACAGAACAAGCTAATTTAATAAGTCAATTATACGAAGGTTCGCAAACAAATTGTTTTGTTCATTTTGATTTTGAAAACAAAAAAATGAACTAAAATTAAATGCAATATTTTGTTACAGGAAAAATGATAGATTATGTCAAATGTTTGGAATGTAACACTGAGAAATCAAGGGAAGACAAATTTTTAGACATACCTTTACCTGTACGTCCATTCGGTAGTAATGTCGCATACAATAGTATCGTAAGTAAAATAATTAAAGTAAATCAACATATGACATGTTATTATATTTAATAATATTATATATTATTAAATATAATTAAATCATTTATAAATAATTATATATTTATAAAATGTTTAACATTTTATTACAGGAAGAAGCCTTAAAAGCTTTTGTAAAGCATGAACTTTTGGATGGCAACAATCAATATTTCTGCGAAAAATGTAACAAAAAATGTGATGCGCACAAAGGTCTCAAGTTCACGAAATTTCCGTATCTTGTGACAATACACTTAAAACGCTTTGATTTTGACTATCAGAGTTTGCATAGGATCAAATTGAATGACAAGTGAGAACTTTATACTTGATACATTCAACGAAAACGATATTATTAACAATCATGTAATTAATGAAAATTGTCCGTTTCAGAGTAACATTTCCTGAAGAATTGGATTTAAATCCTTTTATCGATTCTGCAGATTCCTTAAGTCAGGAGGAGGAAGACGCGAGTACGAATAATGTTAAATTGGAAAATGGAACCACTGAGGAAGATTGTTCGCCTTGTAATGAAAATGGAGATGAAAGTAATGAGTCGAATAAGGATCAGAATGATGAAACAGGTTTAACTTTTAATTCTTTTATATTCTTAACAAACAATTAAGACACTAAATATATTTATTTAAATGTTAAATTAAAACCATTTTTGTACAATTTTAGATAGCAACATAAGCAATGATAATCGTAATTGTATTAGCAAGCCTAAAGGTCCATATGTGTACGAATTATTTGCAATTATGATACACAGTGGAAGTACAAGTGGTGGTCATTATTATGCATATATCAAAGATTTTACAACACAGGAATGGTTTTGTTTCAATGATCAGACTGTATCAAAGGTTTGTTCATATTATTTAAAATATTTACATATATGTATTTTGAATGTATCATGTTTTTTTTTATTTATAAAGCATTATGTTTGTAGATAACTAAAGAAGATATTATAAAGATTTATGGCGGCGGGCCCGCACGTACGACTTCTTACAGTGGCGCTTATAACACAAGCACAAATGCATACATGCTGATGTATCGACAAATTGATCCGAAACTAAATGCCACACCACTCAAGAAGGAAGAATTCCCAGAGCATATTAAGGTATACATAAGTTCTCTTGTATTTTAATTCTCCAAAACTTGAAATTAATCATTATTTTTCTTTGTTGATTTCAAAAGAAACTTTTACCAAAACTGGAGGAAGAAAATTCGACGTCAAATTGTCATCTGAGTGGACAACTGAGAGACCAAGTAGTATCAGTTTATTGTGTCAATGCAAAAACAAACGTAATGGAAGAGGTAAGACTACAGATCCGAAAAAGATGGACTTGGGAGGACGTTGTTATGAAGACATTTCGTGAATTGGATATCAAACTTGGCGACAATACTCTTAGATCAAATATTCAGTTGTTCGAATATAATAAGGAAACGAAAGCACCAATCATAGAGAATCGTATAAGTCTCACGAGTATTGTTGACTATTTTACAACATCTGTCATTATATTGTTCAAGAAAATACAAAAACGTAATGAATTATTCAAGTGAATTAAAATCATTTTATTATTGCAATCAAATAATTTTATTTAACTTTTACATTTCAGCGTGTCATTTAAGCGATGAAGTGTTGATCATTCAATTAGACGTTGATTCGGGAAAATGCGTGGGACTGCCAAGAAGACCGAAGATTGTCCTAAATTTGACGATTGATAAACTCAAACTATTACTAACACAATATAATATCGAACCGAGTACACTTCATGTTGTCGGTAAATTTGGCGATTCATTTGAGTTGCTTCAAGACGATATGTCGCTTTATGACATTTATGACTCGAAAGAGTTAAAATTATTTGTCGCCAATAAATTGGATCCAAATCCAGAAAAGACGAACTTTAAAACGTCCAAGTTGATCCAACTCTGTCGTCTGTATGACAATCTTCAGTATGTACTAGTTTACGCGACAATATGCGATGAAGCACGCTTAGCTAGCAAACAAATTCCATTATCAAATAAAACGAATACTATGCCAGTGCTGGAGTTTAACACAAATGAATCTGGTGAATGTTTAGAAGTAAGTTTCTTTATTTCTCTGCAATTCATTCAGTTAAATGTATTTGTTGAAATTAAATTAATGATTGAAAATTGATTTCAGGTGAACATGAAAGCACTTCTTAAAGAACTTGGGTTGTGGGACAAGATGACGATTACGTCACAATTAGAATTACAAAAAAGTACAAAAGAAGATAGAAGTAAAGAAAGAAAGAAAAATTACGACAGAAATACTCCAGAACAAAGTAATAGTGAAGATAGCAGTTTAAGCGACAGTGACAGAACATTGGTTGGTGAACCACCGGAAGAAGAGAATGAAAATGATGGATATGAACGACAAGTATATCAGATGGTGAAAGAATACGATAAAGAAAAGCATATTAGTAAGTTCATTCATTTACAATTATTATATAAAGATATTCTAATGTGAATATATAGTAATAATATGATTTCACTTTTTTTTAGATATCTACTGTTTCTGGTTCATAACGTCATACAATTTAAAAATTGTGCTGAAGAAATTACTAGCAACATATTTTGGTATTTCGTCAGAAGACTTTGATTTATGTAAGAAATATCAACCAACACTTATCTCCGAACAACGATTTAAATTAGTGCTTAAAAGACAACTTGAACCGAACGAATTCAAAGTCTTTATTTGTCATCTTACGCGGGATCCCAAAACAAAAGAAGTATATTTTATTATTTCGAACTCATATTTTATTATCTCAAATTATTATTTATTAATAATATGCCATTATTTACAGTTCAATGATAAAAGATGTTTTGAAGACATTGTTCAATCGGAAATGACTGTTCGAGATTTCATTAAAAAAATTAATAGTTCTGTAGAAAACTGTGATTCGACTACGACAAGTAACAGTCGACTTTGGATAAAAAGCAAACCCGGACCGTACGTAATTCTACCGGAGGATGCAGTGCTTGAAGAATATCGCGAACTCATGCAACAATTCCATGAGGATGATTGGGATATAGATTTTCAAATAAATAAAGTTTTTTTTCAGGTGCACTAAACAATTATACCATTGAAAAGTAATTCATAAAATCAGTATGATTGATTCAGAAAATATTGATCTTCTTCTGTATTACAGAACGATTGTGATTCACAACATACACTTAGGCCGACTGAAACGATAGTTTATGTAAGAAGGTTTTATCCCGCACAAAAACGTTGCGATAATGTCGAAGAAATTGTCGTGGAAATGGACAATCCGGAAAACATTGCTACAGAAGTATGCATTTTATTTTATCTTATTTTTTTTTCAATTTGATAAGATAGTTAAATAATGATAAAACTTGTTTTTAGATTGCCCGAGTTCGATACATACCGCGATCAAGATTACTATTTCTCATGCTGAATGAATTGCGTTCAGCGGTAGACTATTCTTCGTGTCAAACAAAATTGGCGGATAGTTCGATAAGCAGATTACTTTATTCTTCAAACGAAAGTGCTTTACACTGGACTGAACATTTAGACAGTTTTCCTAATGATGTGCATAACGTCATTATTTATAGGTAAAATAAATGCACAATAATAAGTACATTCTTTTCAAATTATAATTCATTCATGTAACTGAATAAGTGAAATATAATTACAGAGATTCGGGAGAATCGTACCCTGAAGAAACGAGTGTGGATCACATAACATTTAACTTTGATACAGTTATGGTAAAGAAGAACACCGAAAGTGCGATCGCGTGGAATAGAAGACGTGCTCGAGCCGCGGTATTAGAAGGATCTCGGATGAGACCCGAGAAGGGCATCAAAATCCAAGTGAGTCCCAACAAATGATTGTATCAACTTTGTGTTGACTTATGTCGAACATAAGAGCAAAATCTGCCGATTATTTATCGAATGAAGCGAGAATGCTGGAGATAAAGGAACATGATAAAAAGAAGAAGGTTCAAAGAAAAGACAAAAGTAAGAGAGAAAAAAGCGATGTCGCTTTTGTATATATAATAGTATATTTTGCACCAAGGGAGATGAAAGCGGAAATTCATTTTCCTGAGTGGAGTTTGTAACCGTGAGAGAAAAGAATTTCCGTTCATCTCCCATGCTGCAAACGATATTTTTCGTTACAAGAGAACAGAAAATGCAGTTTATCGAAAACTCCGTAGAGAGAAAAGCGGCGTTTTTTGTTCACATGCGATGAAAATTAATTATGTTATTCATTTTTTGTGTTTGATTGCGATACAAATATTACGTTTATTTCATCTCTTCGGGGAGTGCCAGTTTAGAATCATAAGATAAAGAAACAACAAACTTGATTGTATGATTGTTACAGCGTCGCAAATTCGCGTGGCTTCCAAAAACATTTATGCGTTTTTTTCATCCGTGTTTGCACTTCGATTTTTTCTAAATTTTATTTTACATTCAATGCAAAATACAAAGATAAACGAATATTGTTACGTTGCATCATTGGTTGTTGAGTTTTTGCCGGGTTCTTTGCAACGTTTTATACAACATATTCGATTCAGCTATTTGAGATTCTGTTTATTAATTGATATTTTATTCTTTATATCTTTCTTTGTCTATAAAATGTACTAAAATATTAATTCAGCTGAAACTTACACTCCATAATTCATCCTCATCTAATAATTTTATTTCATATCCCATATTTTATACTCAATCATTAAGCATTACATTATTATGTACTTCGATATCTTTTTTTTTAAATATTGTATGTATGTCTAGTCTGGATTTTTTCGATTTTTGAAAATATGCAGATTATACAATTTCATTTAATCAATCTTGATAACCAGACACATCATTTCTATAGATTTTATACAAACATTAAAAACTAACCAATTTCATTCTTTAAATTTTGCATAAAAAATATGTATTCATTCATAAATTAGTTATCATACAAGCTTGATGTTCATTTTTATACAAACTTTTTTGTACTTAATTTTATGTACTGGTTATCGGGAATGATTTGTAAAGTTTGTAATTAGTTCTTCAGTTAAACAGAATAAAGACAAGAAAGAGAAAGATATAGAGAAATAATAGAAAATGCGACAGAAAACGGTAAGACGTAAATAATATTGCTTTCCCTTCCTTCTCACCGGCTTTGTAATGCTTTATTATTACAATGCAAAAATGGTGTGAACATGGGTTATCAAGATCTTCACTGAATCGTAAAGTTGTAAATATGCAAATACACGAATAAAAAACAAGTTTTGAAATTTAATATGTGTAAATATTTATTAATTCCTTTTTCATTAATTTAACAGATGGATTTTTTCAGTATTCAACGTCATGAGATTTTTATTCAAAAATACGTGTACATCATTTTATTAAAAACATTTATATAAAAAGAACAAAAAAACAGAGTTATTACAATTTATTATATGTTATTAACATTTAAATCACTTCGATTAAATTTATTTTGGTCAATTAATTTATAAATTGATTAAAGAAAATTAAGTATTCGTTATATAACAACTTCGCTATATTAACGGTTTTTAAATTACAATGTAATTAATTAATTTTGTATGTATAACACAAGTTGATTAATAATTTTGTCTAATATAATCATACATTTTGAAATCAAAAAATAAAATGTTTCGTTAAACGTGAATTGTAAAACAGTTTCAGGTCTGAGTGGTCATTTTCAAAGACCAATCGTTGAAGAACGTCCATTAGGATTATGTATCGGAATTGGCACGGGTTTCGAAATACACCACTCGTACCAAACATTCTTTGGTTTGCAACAGCGCCAAAAATGTATCACCACTTCGTCTCCTGCTTTCAATTGAACTGGTTCCTACAATCATTTGTTTAATAACTCATTTACTCATTCTTTCCTTTTGTTTTCAATACTCAAATTACAAACTTAATTTCTTTTACCTTGATTGGGAAAAAGATTGGGAACCAACTAATCATTCCCGGACTGTGCGTACTAGGTTCGATACTCAAAGTCACGTCATCGAACAAAATTGCATCGAAATAACCCGAAATTCCGTGTAATACACAGTTTGATTTTACGTTGAATGTTCGTACTTCGTATCTCTTATTGTTATGAGGTTCTGTTAACAAAAACAAAATTATTAATCAAATAACGAATAGAGTGATTCCTAAAAATATTAAATCACAGTAAACTTCTTGTATTTACCGTTATTAGGATGCTTAAAAGTGAACAGCGCTTGTGGTTGATCAATGTCATATTTATTCTTTAAATGAACTACGTAAGGTGTTTCAAAGTGTCCGAATGGATACTTATGATTTTCTTTAATTTGCTTCACTTCGTTGTACAATTTGGACGATTGTACTGGCGCAATGTATGAAGTATACTTGGATGGAATACTAATGCCACCGGCTGTAAGAGATAAAAGTATCATAAAATAATGTATTATTTCAATTAATCATTTTGAATAATCCTCGTTTCAATAAAAATCATAAAACCAGTAACCTTTCAAGAATCTTTGTACACCATCAAGACATTCCGGAGATAATTCATTATCACCAAACGATCCCAGCAATTCGGACACAAGAATGTCTGCTTTCTCGGGTGCAATCCAGTCTCGCATATCACAGGATACAACTGTTACTTGTTCATGCCATAACTCTTGTTGCAACGACTGTAACCTGCATATAATATTTAAAATTTGAAATTTACATTAAACAATTACACATTAAACATGATACAAAATTGATTTTAAATAATCATACGTTAAGACGGCATTTGGATTCTTTTCGACGGCATAAATTTTTACTTTTCTATTTGCGCTTGATGCTGCGTTTAAAGACGCACATACCAAGGGACCTCTTCCAGCTCCTACGACCATTATTACACTGCAAATTCATTTATTATATTGTTTCAGAAGAAGTTACACTTTTTTCATTGTTTTACATTTACGGTTTTCTATCTAACACTTACATTGGTTTCTTCTTATGATCATCCTTAGTAAGATGCACTATTGCTTTAAAAATAGCATTCTGATATTGCGTATACTTCACGGGATCTTTCTCGAAGACTTCATAAGTGCCGGATTCCAGATTGTCCATCAAAGGTTGTAAAGGACATTGCAAAAAGTCTTCGTATCCTCGCGCATAATTCACAATTGGGTCATTTACTTGGTAATTCTAGAAAAAAAAAATCAAATAAGAACCGCAAGTTAATTTCCAAGTTCAAATAATTGAACTTTGTTGCTTCAACTTATTTACCTGCCAGATGTGATTGAGATAGTGATAATAAAAATCTATATTTCCATAACGATTAGCACCGGTAAGAACAAATTGTACGTCTAGTGAACAGAACTTCTTAACTAAAGCTTGATGCGCTCTACTAAGTACAGGATAACCTTTCTTGTTGGTCATAAATATACTCGTCGGAATAATAAGGCATTTAATTGGTTCGCCCAGCCACCTTTTGATCTACAAATCAATTAATCAAGATTCATTCATATGTGTAAAGAAGTTATAATGAAATACGTTTGTATCAACTTTTTTTAATGTAAAAAAACATACTTCTTCTTCATCTGGAATGTCATTACTAACAACTAGAGCTACACAGAGACGTCGATCGTAATCGCAGATAACTCGAAAATTGTTCCACCATTCCCATGGACTTTCAGGCTCCGTTTCGAATTCACCTTCGCGATAATGACGGGCTTGCTTTAATGGATTTTCCATTGGAACTTGTACCCAAATCTGCAAACGAAATAGTTTTTGCATATTCTCAACTTATTTATGACTTACTTAATTATCCAATTAATTCAAATATAACATTTACCTGAAAACTACACATAGTAGACAATTTATTATAAATAATTCTGGCATAATTGGCCGTTTTGTCAATGTTTCCTTTAAGTTTCAATGTAATAGCAACGAGTCCAAGATGAGAAGCAAGAGATAATTCTTGACTGAGCATTTCTTCGGCATTCTGTTTTGTTTCTTCCGATCCCCGGTCACAATCAATATATGGTGACAAACTTCCAACTACTAATGTACTCCAATCTGTACAACAAAAACATTTATATTTATATATAAATTTAAAAATTAAACATTCTATGTATGTTATTTTAAAACTGCTTTTTCAAATGTTCTTATCTTCTTATCTTCAAATCTTTTTATATAAATTTAATATTAAGTTTATAATTGTTTGATGTAAGGATAAAATATCATTTCAACAAACCAGAGCTGCATAAGACCAGATCCGGTCTTGAAAATGGATTATTTCTTTTGATATCTGAAATAAATTCTCGTCGATATTGAGGATGTACCAATGGAACTACAACAAATTCATACCTGAAAAAAAGTATTTGTTAAAATAATATTTTTTAAAGCCTAAATATAAATATATATAAGCCTAAATATAAATGTATATAAGTATATACACATATATAACCTAAAAATGTATAAACTAAAATTTTATGAAAATTAATAATTTCCAAACTTTTAGATTATAACAGAAATGTATTTTTCAAAAGTATATTTTAGTTTGTTAAAAACAAGAAATAATTTTGATTGAAACACGTTTGACAAACTACAAAATAAGGTTAGAGGGATTTGCAAACTTACTTCAATGAAGAAGTCACACAAATACTTTCCCGTAAATCTGGAACGGAGTAAAATTCCAGTCCACATGATGCTTGTCTTTCGCCCATTTTTCTACTTTTGCATTATCTGTTAAATATGTTTATTATAAAAGTCAAAATTGTAATAACCGGGAACCGCGACCTATCGTATACAAAGAACAGTTCTTTTGAATGAACACAAATCAAATGCGATGTTGGGGTCTGCGCACATGCGAGTTTACTGACATAAATTCAAAAATAGTGCATGAAAATTTGAATAAAAATAAAATAAAATAAAAACGTCATTTATAAACACAAAATACAATTATTGTTATATAATTATTTATATTTTCTAAATATTTTTTTTATTTACATATACTATAATTTTTATTTACATTTTTATTTTTATTTACATTTTGTTGGAGAAAAATGATATAAATTTTGTTTGTTCCAAAAAAATTTCATTGGTATTTATAATATAAGAAAAAAAGGTGAATTTTAACATTAATTGATTATTTTTTATTAAATTACATTTTTTCAACCCAACAAAATATTTTGCAACCTTGTAAACATAACCAAAAAGGTAAAAATCATGGTATAGTGCGTAAGTATTCAATGTATATCAATCAAATTGGCAAAAGTCAATTGACATATATTCAAAATACAGTCATAAAGAAACAAACAAAACAGCGATTTGCATATTTTCACTCAAAGAAAATGTTCGAATCGAACGTACGAATGAAAAATAAAATTGTGAATTAAATCATTGTTGACAAACTTTAAAGGTCGAGGTTATGCTGAGCGAAAATGCTGAAAAAGAAAATATTCAGTCGCGCAAAATCAAAAGACCGCGTGTTCTCTTAATTGAATCAATTAAAAATTTGCTAATTTGATTAATTTCAAAGTTCGTAACATGTTACGTGTTTTTTTCATCTTTTAAACATCAAGAATTTGTATTTATATTTCCACGTCGTTTTACTTTTAATTGAAGAAAAAGCTAATATTTGAACGATCGTAACAGTTTTTTTTTGTGCATTTATTTATTTAACATTAATTTATTAGATTTTGTGTCGTGTTTAATATATTTATCTTAATTTTTGTACAAAAAAGTAGGAAAAAAACTGGTGACAATCCAGTATAAGTTTAATTAGTTGTTCAAAAAAAATAGTATTTATGTATAACAGTGATTTAATTCAACACAAAAATTAATGTCAATTATAAAAGAACGTCCGCAGAACATGCTGTTTGTGTGTGTGACTGTGGGCCTTGTGCTTCTGGCATCGAAATATCGCAACAACGTATTTCGAGGCGTCAAGCAAATTTGCCACAGTTTGACCTATCCCAGCAAAAATGAGAAAAAGAGCCAAAGTAAAAGCGAAAAAAAGCATCAAGACGTGACTTTTGACAAAATTATTGTCGTTGATTCAATTGAAAAGTGCGAATTTGCAATTCAAAATATTAAAGGGTGAGTATTTTATTTAAATAAAATAAATATATGTTTTTTAATAAATAAATTTACATGATTTTTTTTTATTTTTTAGCAATTTAACAGATGGAATTTTGGGATTTGACTGCGAATGGGTTAAAGGAGGCCCCATTTCACTTATCCAATTGGCTACAAATAATGGAGTTTGCGTCTTATTCCGTCTTAGAAAGATCGGATGTGTGCCTCCAAAACTTAAAGTATGCTAATATATTCAAAATTCTGCACTATTTTAAACAATACAAAATATGAAGAGAATCTTTAAAGTCATATTAAATTAATTTAATAAGTTTTATATTACTGCAAGATAATGAAACTTAGAAAATAATGATTGACTCAAAATATACAAATTTCTACTTTGTTTTCAAAATGTGTAAAAATAGTAAACAACTCGTGATTTGGATTTTATGCTCATAAGAATTTAGGACATAAGAATTCATCATTTAATTCAAAATAAAATATTTTCACATATGTTTCAAATAATGAACGTCTTAAAATAATCAAAGTTATTATTGAAAGTAAAATTTGAAATACAATTTCTTTTCAAAGTCGATTTTTACAATCATTTACTGAACAATTACATAATTTGCAGGAATTGCTAGCAAATCGAAGATTACTAAAAGTCGGTGTCGCCTCGTTTGAGGATGGAAGGAAGCTGACAAATGATTTTGGATGTCAAGTATCAGGAACCGTGGATCTGCGAACTCTCGCAAGTCGTTTCAATTTGCCATGTCCAAAGAGTCTGGCGGCGCTTTGCATGCAGTATCTTGACATTGAAATGGACAAGATAGTGGAAGTGCGATGCGGCGACTGGGACGCGGATGTGCTCACGCAGGACCAAATAACTTATGCGGCTTTTGATGCTCATGCATCTGTGCTTATTTATCATCAAGTATAAACGAAAACCATTCAGTTAATTAATTATTAAAAACTTATCAAAAAAAAAAAAAAAGAATACATTCAAACAATGATTTGCTTTTTACAGATTTTAAAAGCAGCTCAACGAAAACGTTCTTTCCTAGACACTGTGGTAATTTACATTAAAAACGTGTGGAACGAAGATGAAGATGAGAAATTTCACTCATTACCTCGTGGTGTAATTGATGAAAGGTATTTTCATGCGCAAAATTAAGAGTAAAGCATAAGCATTACATTAGAAACAGAATGTCTTATTTTTCTATGACATTAACAGATTCACGACTTCTTCAAGGGACTCAAATTCATCGCTAAACACAGTTAATACTAAGAAGATTAATCAGAATGGTCAAAAGTCCCCGGCAACTCGTGCTTTAGTCGCTTCAACGCTTACAAATAAACAATTGCCTACACGTAATAAACCATTGTATCACAACTGTTACTTACAAGCGCCTGACGGTGAGACTCTGTGTACCTGCGATCGCAAAAAAGCCGAATGGTATGTTTCAAAGAAATTGGGCGAAGTCGTCTGCGAGGAACCGTTTACAGTTAAGCTGTCATTTGAACCATCTGGTCGAGCTCTGGGTGAAGTAGGGCAATACTACACTCAGGTCAAAGTTAATCAGTGCGTCGTTTGTGGCTCACAAAACAAATTTATACGCAAAAACGTCGTTCCTCGTGAATATCGCAAATATTTCCCTCGTTAGTATATCATTTTGGTATTATTAAAATGCATGAAAAAATATTTGTTTTTATTCAGTACGAATGAAAATTCATTTACAAAATTGAATAATTATTTTTGCAGTTGTAATGAAAGCACATCAATCACACGACGTGTTATTACTGTGTCCACCTTGTCACGAAGTGAGCAACGCTCATGATTTGGAATTGCGAAGAAAATTAGCTGAAATGTGTAACGCGCCACTGAATTGTCAAAAAACGTGGACACACAATGACAACTATCGTACGTGGCAAAAGTATCAGAATGCGGTCAAAGTATTAAAGGAAAATTTTGCTGCAATTCCGCAGACAAGACGCAGCGAACTCGAGACTTTCGTTAAGGGTTACAATAATAATTGTGAAATTAATCCGCGTGTTTTGGAAGCGTTACAAGAACGTATTGATAAAATGCCGCAAATGAATTATAATAAGACAAAGTGTACACCACATGGACTTAAGGTATAATTTATTATTATGATTTGTTACAGAAATTATACCTAAGTTATTAAGTATAATTTATGTATGATTATTTTGTAGGTCGTTGAATATTTTCAAAAAACTGAAGGCGGTCTGGTCGAGTTGGAAAAAATGTGGCGGCAACATTTTTTGAAAACAATGCAGCCACAGTATTTACCAAAATTGTGGTCAGTTAGTCACAATCAGGAACGTCTAGTTATTCGTCAAACGCAAAATCGAATAGAACCCGAAGACGCACGAGTTGCAGGTTTGATTAACGCGGCATAAAGAAACCGAACAAAGAGATAAAAATGAGAAATCAAATTTCGTCAACTTTAATTTAATATAATTGTTTATTAATATATTTATTTATACATATATCTATAACAAAGGATCCGTATATGAGCGGCATTTCCTTTTAATTTAAGACTTTTCTGTTGCGACTATTGTATATTATACATTTAAGAATCATCGTAATATAAATTTATTTTCTATTATTTAATTTATCGTTCATTCTTCAACCAATATTCCTAGCATTGTCATCATCATGATTATAAAAATAAGAACTCAGTATATGTATATATATTTAAAATTTATTTTTCCACTTTTCTATTGCATTTCATTCTCTTTACATCTTTTAAACTTTCAGTATCATTTTATGTACAGAGCAAAAGACAAAAACACTTCGCCTATTTTCTTTTATTTGCATTGTCGTTCAACAATTTAATTTGTTTATGTACAGAAATATATAAATCCAGCTAATTATAACTACGCATGCTGTTCTGGACTTTTCCCCGGCGGCTTTCCAGGATGCGGCGGTGGCGGACTGTTCATGTTCTGAAGTTCTTCGTCTATTCGTTCTTTCGCTCGGACAATTTTGGATTGAAGATAAAAAGATCCACCTCTGGTTTGATCGTTTGCCTCCATTAGATACTTGTAATGTTTGTCTATGAGTTCCGTTTCATCTGGCCGTTCAACGTTGAGAATTTTCAATGCTTCTTCTAATGTCATGCCGGTTCTTACATTTGCCGCGGCCCTTTTTGCGCCATGTTGACCTCCACCCGCCCTTTTTGCCGCTTCTTGACTTGCGGCAATTTCTTGTCGCAATGCTCGCATAAATGCCTTTCCTATTATTTGCGTTCCTGATACTATTATTTGCGCTATATACTTTGCCATTTTGTTCCCTTAAAATACAAATTAATGATATTCATATTATGCAATTGAACTTCAATTTTTGTTTAAGTTGAATTATACTTTAGAGAGAAATATAATTTTTAAATTAACATACTTGATTTTTATTTAAGATCTATAAAAAGATTAATACGCAAAATGTAACAATATATTTAAAATTTATATATATAGAAATACTTATTATTTTGTATTGTTATTATTCAAATCTTATTAACACTTATTAACATTATTCTAATTATATATTACAAATAAACAATCATTTTTTTAATATTTTATGAACATTATAAAACAACTTAAATAATTTTAATACAATATTTTCAAATCAAAAGTTAAAATACAAACTGCAATTTATCAAATTTGTAATTACTCAAAAAATGCTCCAAAAGTAAGCACGTAAAATTATCATAAAATTAAGATGTTTCTTCACGTAATTTGTTAACGTACATTTAACAATAAAAATCAAATTAAACCGAAACAATTATAATTCATTATAAACATTTAAAATAAAATCGAATTGAAATAGTTTTGCAATGCAGTGTAATAACTAACCTCCAAATTCGGAACAATCAACGTTTTCGAACCTCACCGACCTTCGTCACTTGTGTCAATGTCAGTTTTGAGTTACTTCACGTGTAAAACATCGAGCATGCGATGAACGTTTTTTAACGCGTACAATTTTTCATAGAGATTTTGTAAGAAAAATTTTGGCAACTTGCTGTGTGCGGTTTTATCATAAACATTTTTTCAGGACAGCCATGCTGCTAATCAAGAAGGAACCACAGGCGCGAGATATTCAAATCGATAAAAGAAATCAACTTCTAACCTTAACTTCAATCAATTTTAAAAATATTTTTCTGTTTCTTTAAAAGAATTAGAAAATATTTTTCTTTTATTATATTATATTATATTTATTTATTATATTATAATATTTTCCTAAACAATGTTTAAATTTATTTAAAAACGCCATTTTTATTGTATTTTAATTTTTTAATATTTAGGAAATTTGAATAAACATAAATATGATGAAATAAAAAATGTTATTATGAATATGCATTTTATTTTCGATCACATGCAATTGTACATACATATATAAATGCATCACATTACTGACATTTGTATAAATACGAAGACTGCTTTCCATTTCTTGTGAAAATTTGCTTTCCTTTTTTGGTATAAAAATGGTACAATTGAATTATGTAATTTGGAAAAATACATTGAAAGCTCGTAGAAAAATGTTTCAATTTCTTTTGTAAATTATAATGTTTATATCACAGTAATACATTGCTCAAAATGCTTTTTACAATTTACAATGAACAATTATATAATTAACATAAATACTTGATGAATCACAATTTGGTACATAGAAAGTATCGTAGTTTAATTATATATTCGAGCTAACATATATTGATATGTTTTATACCACGACTTTATAATTTCACAATATTATCTTTTTGTGAATAAATAAAATTAATATTAGAAATAATTTACAACAGATAATAAAATATCCCATATACAACAGTCCTAAATTATTAATAATACATTTCAAATATGTAATAATGTATTTCTTAGTTTTTCTTAATTTTTTATTTCTAATGTAATTCTGATTTTGTTTTGCAATATATATTTTTTTGGCTCATGAACTTTTGGTTTGGGACTTGAAAGTCGTGGATTTGAACATATAATTACAGAAATGTACATTGAATACACCTAATAAAATCATAATATAATTCATAGACAATTGAAAAAGTACCAAATAAAGCACCAAAGCATTTCATTAATTTACAAAATAAACTTATATTACATCAAATGAATCGAAAGACATATCGTAAGATATAACAATATTTAAAGTTTAATCAAACATATAAAAATAAATAAAATCCATAACATTTCAATCTACACTAATGATTAATAATTTTAATAATATATTAAAATTTGCTATTAAATTACGCGATTACAATTTTTTCATCAAACAACTTATATTTAAGAAGTTGTTTGATGAAATATTTAAGTATAAATTAGTGACAATTAAATTAAACGACAAAATTTGTAAACATTTGTTCGATTGAAATTTTAAGTGTAAGAAGTTTAAAAATAATTTGTATCCAAAAACATTAAATTTTTTTTAGTGTAATAAAAATATTAATCTAACAGCGTTTTCTACTTATTACACTGTGTTATTATGCGTTATATCTGATTTAAAAAGGCAAATTGTTACTAAATATCCATATATGATAAATAATTTGAATTAACACTTGAATTAACAGATCATAATACGTTACGGTAAGTGATAATCGTTAAGTGAATACGATAAGTTACTTCTTCTTTCCACAACATAGATAAAGAATGTGTAATATATAAACAATATATACTTTCAGGGAAGATTTATATAATTAAACAAAATTATAAACATTACGTGGAAAGTGAACTTTACGTATAATCTTAAGGACGTTTTGTCTTTTGTTAAAATATAATAGTTCATTAACATAACAAATTAAACCTTAAAAACTTACAATATGCTTGAAGTTAAAAAAAGGCAAATGCAATTCAAACTAAAATTGCAATTATGTAAAGAACATATCGTTATATGTATACTTTACATCGCAAAAAGATAAATTTAAATAATGCAAATTTCAATTATAAATTATTTTGTCAAAAGCTACATTCGCTTAATGAATGAACATAAATACAAAGTAATATCAAAAAATCAGTGATAAATATCTTATAAATAAAGCATTTATAAACATATAAACTCGTGACGAAAAACGACCTTAAGATTCTTTATCGATTATTTCTTAATGTTATAAGGTCGTTGAAGTGACCGCGCTGACGCCATGTACAAGAACAGTTGGTGGCAAGTCCACAGTCAGTTCAGTCAAAAGTTGAAGGTACTGACGACGTAATGTTCCTTCTTCCCAATTATTCGAGAATGGCGGTGCAGGAAGATATAAAAATACCGCCGCAGTATCATTAGAATATGTTCTAATCAACTGGTTAATACTGTAAAAAAAACAAAAAGATATAAATTATTACATAAAATCCCACTTTTCATTTGTGGCATTTATACTTTTACTCTGAAAAATGTAAAGAAAACTAACTTCAACATATAAGCACGTGACTCGTTGCTTAATTCATGTTCTCCGCTAGTATCATAGGGACTTTCTGCTTTGGGTTCAAGTAAAGATCTGCCCTTCAATCCGCCGATTCTTTCAGCCCAGTCTTGCACTTTGGTAATCGACGCCGATATGCGCAACATGTTCAAAAGTTTGCGCAACTTGTGCTCGTTTGTAACACGCGGAATTTCGCTCGTCGAATTTTGGGACTCCGATGTGCTGGAGCTTGAATCCGATATCTCACAATGGAAGACACGTAGGTGTAAGTTTTTCCACACAGGTACCATGTTGATGATGCAGGCAAGTTGAAGCATAAACAGAGACGTAGTATCAAAAGGATCCTGATCCGTTGGCTTGAAGAAATTGACTGGCCATACGTCTATATATTTCAAATTTGAATTCCTACAAAGAAAAATAAAATAAGAACATTAAAGTACATGTAATTATATTTTTAAAATAAACAATAAATGTAAAAACATACTTTGATATTTGGGTTTTATCAAGAACATGGAAATTTCTGCACAGACACAAATTTTTCTTCATCTTGAGTACATCGGAGCACATGCCAACGTACTGCAATTCATCAAGCATTTTATCAGCAACCGATTGTCTCAGCGGAAAAGCCGCTTTGTCGCCCAATCCGGCGACATTTTCAAACATATTCGTGGCGTATGGCGAATTTTGAAAGAAGTCCCGTGGCATTTCCTCGTCATAAAAGCCAAGAACAATAGTATTGGGCTTCATTGCTCCAAGACCCGACAGTCTAATGAGATGTTGTAGTCCCTCGCGTACGCTTCTCGTTACGGTGAGTTCAACGAAGGCTTTGACTTTCATGTGATCGACTAAACTCAGCCAATGAGGATACTCATCAATTGTTGGATCAACACTTTGGCCAACAAATTCACCAACTTTCACATGTCCGATGACATAAAGACCGCCTTTTTTGAGATCATTGACAAAGTCGATGAGAGGACAGGCGGATCGTGGCGAGGCTAACATCAGCAACATTTGCGGACGCCAGAATTTAACATGATCTTTGCGCGAGTCCAACATGAGGAGATACTTTCGCACTTGGTGGAAAATCAGGGCCTGAGAAATGCTGCCCCAAGGTGCGTTTTTGCTTGGGGAGAAAAGATGAAGAACGATGACTAGAATTAGACAGAGGATGATGCTGCTGGAGGCGTAAATACTGTTGATTGTGAACATCATTATGATGGTACCAAGGAGACCGATGGTTGCGGTATGCCAAGTGAAGTAGTTGAATGTTGGTCTGTAAACAAGTTTAACAAATAACAATTGTTCATCAATTATTTGAGATTGTATTAATATACATTTTTTAATAATTATATATGATGGTAATTATTACCGGAAATTCGGAGCACTTGCAAGCTCTAAGCCCAAGCAAGCCAAGTTTGTGGCTAAATAACTTAGAAGGAAAAGGACGGAATTGATTTGTGCAATGGTGTTCAACGAACCAATAAGTAAAATGACTTGCACCAAAGTCCAAGATGTCATAACAGCTGCTATTGGATTACCTTGCCAAGTTCCTTGGATAATAAAATTCAATCCAGAACCTATTGAAATGTCAACAAAAAATTAAACTTAATCTTCAAAATGACTTAAATAAAATATATTATAATATAATAAATACTTGCCAAATACATTATCCTTTGCCAAGGCTTCAAGCACTCTGCTGGATCCAATTAAGTTACTCAAACCCGCGCTAAAAGTTGCTGTTAAAATGCCAACTGCCACAAACGGTGGCCAAATATTGATTGGCATCATGTAAATGAAATTATTCTGCAGCAAAAATCGACTTGTTGTAGCGGCTGACAAAAACGCTAAAAGCATGTAACAAATAAAAGTAAACAAAACGGCGGACAATGTTCCACGTGGAATGTTTCGACCTGGATTCTTCAGTTCGCCTAAAAATATCAAACAAAATAGATTAATACAATCATTTTAACTGAATATATATAATACTTAAATAAAAGAAACGAATGGAAATGAAATTACCACTCATATTTGCACCGGCCATAATACCCGTAACACCGCTGAATAAAACGCCAAAAACACTTGCAAAATCCGTAATTGTGCCACCGCTAGAATAATCGGCGCTGTAGTTACTGTATAAATTCGATAAAAATGTGGAATACTTCAGACCCGTGTAGGTTCCGTTCACGTGCCATGTTGCATTTTGTACTAGAGTGTTTGCCTCTGGAATTGGGACCTAAAAGAATCATTTTTCACACATCATTTACAGACATCTTTTACTTAACATAATTTAATCATTTCAAAAAAAAAAAAAAGAAATATATATATATATATATACATACATCAATTTCCCCTTGTACAAGAAAACTGACAAATACGCTTCCCAAGCACACGCAGACGATTGCCAAAATAGCGACACTGGTTTTAGCGAACATCGTTGCTCCGATTAAGCAGACCAACAAGTTGGCTGTATTGAGAACAGTGCAGTACAAAAATCGCCACCAACGTCCGTCTCGTATCAGTCCGGCGGCTCCCACGAGATAACCCGATGGACCAAAATTTTCGATCAATCCTTCGGCGCATCCTGATATGCATAGTGCACTTGATACTACGTTTGCCATAAAAAATAGTGTCCCGATTGAACCTCCGAATTCGGGTCCTAATGTTCTACTGATCATGACTGTTTTTTATATTCGTGTTCAGGAATTTTTTTTTTTTTTAGAACTTTTATTTTTCACTTTGTTTTTATCAATTGTATTTTTTACTATAATTAAAATTAATTTATTAATACCATTTAATTAATTAATTAATAAAATTAAGATACAAGTCAAGTGAAAAAGGATACAATATGCTCCACCACCTTCGACTGCTCCATTAGTAGAAATAGCGCAAACAGATGCTACAGTGAAAAGAAGAATTCCATAAGCAATGAAAAATTGAACTAAAGTGACAAGTAATCCTGCATTTCCTACAATATATCCTGCAATCGAGAACAATCATAAATTATCACAATGAACATAAAATACATTTTACTTCTTTTATTACACAAACTCAAAGCAAGCAATGCAAAAAGTTGTCATCGTAAAATATAAATTGTATTATTACAAATGATACATAATTACATGTTATTACAGTACTTCTATCCAAACACAATTTTTATATAACAAAAAAAAATAAAAAAAAATACAAAGTAACTTTACTTTCTTTTAGAAACAAAGTCAAAACAAACGAACCCATTCGTATAAAAATTAAGGCACTGAACATGGACAGTGTGACGGGACTAAATACGCCCGCAAAAGTGCCCAAAGTCCTGCTGGTTTCTGTACCCAAGCTGCTGAATTCAACGTATCCATCGCCTTCGGGATTCGACGTCTTTCGAAATCGAAAAATGTTGCCCAGTCGTTGAAACACACTTCTGCCTCGGATCAACGGCACTTTCTCATTTGTCATGTGTATGTTCACCGCATCCGCGTTGGTCGAGCCAAGTTCCGGAGCAATCATTTTGTCGCCAAAAGTTTGCCTAATCTTTCACCTTTCCATGCCAAACACAAACAACAATAAATAATAAAAATACATAACATAAAATAAATAAATAAAATTATTCAAATTACATAAAAAGTTTAAATTTTGCAAATTCTAGAAAAATTTTTTCCTTTTTTCTATACAAGTATCTTATTCAACTTACGTATGTTTTTTTTAAATTAATTTAAAATAAATCAACGAAAGCTTTGAGTGGAATAAAAGGAATGATAAAATTGCTTACCTTAATCAGTCTATTATTACTATAGCATTGAATTCGTTGCTTGAAAATACATTTAGAGGAAGAAAATACTTTCGCCGCAGTTTATTGTTGACGGAAATGTATAAACGTTTGGATATAATTATGGTCCTATGCTTGACTCACGCACATGTACACAGTTGCAAAATTATGATGTCATGTCTGTGCAAACAATGGACTTGTCAAAAAAAAAGGCTTTCCTTATTTAAGGTTACTGTAATTTTTATATATATTGTGACGAGAGGCGGAAAAGACGAAAAAAATGTAAACTCTTGGAAACGAGACATTACTTTCCTTTTCTTTTCTTTTTGACATCAGATGTCAGCACTTTACAATTAAATAAAGATAAACAATATTGACAAACAAAAGTTAATTATAACAGTTTTTCTTATAAAAATGTAATTAACTTTTCATTGAATTGCATAAAATTAAAAATAACAATAAAGAGTCAAATATAATAGATTTATGCCAACAATTGAGTTATTTTGAGTTGATGTCAGATGATGGGAATTGCAATGACAATCGTCATAAGGTAAAGTTGAAAAACGTGAATATTCATTGCAAAATCTAACATCTGTTGTTTGCTCATTTCCAATGTTGTTTTAGGTTATGTTTGATTGAGTTTGACTGAATAACACGGAAGATGAAATTAACTTGTATGCAGTTTTAAATACAATTGATTGAACGATTTGGTGTGAGATAAGTTAAGGATGGCTTATAAACAATTGGGAATGAAGTCGGGGTTTCCCCGACTGCATTTAGCAAATGGCATTGGGAGATATGTTCCACAATTGATGAGAGTAACCTTAAAGTTTTGCAAAAGCCATGGTGCTAGCAGAGGAATGAGGTATTTAAGTAAAATATTATTTTTTTAATATTTCAATCAGATATTACGTTAAATTAACATTACTGAAATATATTCTGGAATATATTTTATTCATTGCATTTATAAATCAGTTTTGATTCATTCACTTTGCAGAGATTTTATTGAAAACGATTTAATAGTTTATGCAACACAAAATCCAGGCACAGCAATATATTTGAAGCCAAGAAGACATAGATCTCCATGTGTACTTGCAGAATATCGTAAGTTAAAAAAAAAGAAAAAACATTCTGTTTTTGGAAAATTAAACAAAAATATTCAATTTATTTATATAATTATGTATTTATTTTGCAGTTTGCGGAGAACAACATTATGTACCAGTTTATAATTACACAAGAGAAGAAATAATCAAATGGATGGAACTGCTTCGAACTCAAGGAAAGGACGGATCGGCTCTGCGGTTTCGAAAATATTGGCACACTGATTTTCCATCTATACAAGGTCCATGGACTCCATACACTTACAGAGATCCTAAGCTGAATCTGATGGAATATCCTGATGTAATTATTAATATTATTCTTTCATATATAAAATAATTTTATTAAAATTATAATCACATTCAATTAAAAATGACTTTTCTTTTGCAGTCTGATTATGGCTTATGTCCAAAAACGCGAGAAATAACTGCAAGTGAACGAGTGAAGCAAATTTATGAAGAACAACAGTATGAATGCGAGGAAATAAGCGACGATTTAGTGCAACGGGAATCCAAAAATTAGTTACTGTATTTGTTTGTAATGCGACAATTTGTAAATAAAATTCAAATCTGGAAATTGTTGTTTTAATTAACTCTTAAGAAATATTATTAATTAAAGTTATAGTCTATTATTTAATAGTTTGAAATTAATAATTTAATAATTGATAATAAAAAAAATACAATATATGAATTTTGAACAATTAACAAGACTTTCGATATATCGAAGTGCACAATCGATAGTAGTATCTCGAGTTGCATCAAGCATGTCAAGAAAATGGCGACTCGTGAAAAACCGTAGCTGAATGCAGCTTTCAGAAAAATAATTTTCATTAATTGTTTGTGCAAGTAATTGCATTAAAAACTCAACAGTAACCAAGGGTATTAATAATAATAACACACAAAAATGAGGCAAGTAAAAATTTCATTTTAAACTAATCTTTTTTTGCTTGTTTATAAAGCTTTGAAACTTTACTCTTATTTGTATTGATTTTACTCCATATAAATTGGATTTCTTAACTATAGTGCAATGCAAAGAGTTAATTAGTACATTTTATAAAATGATAAAACAACTTAATCATTCATTTTAAATCATTTATGATTTTGTTGATTAAATGGTTGATTTGTTGATATGATTTTGACACGAAACGCTACTGATAAAGTTGACACTCATTTTGTAGGTTAGAATGCGTCTTGTCAGTAAACTGAAAGATAATTATGAATTGATTATAAAAGCTTATGTCTTTATATTGTACCTGATTGAATTATTAAGTTGTTACATTAAGTTATTGGTGTAGTTCCGAAGTTATTGGTGTAGAGTGTTTACTTTAGATTAAACACTTACGTTTTGCTCATAGAATGATTAGGTAATCTGTGTATTATTTACTGTTAGATGCTTAATTTTTATATAAAACGTTATATAAATGTTTTTATATGAATTCAACTTAAATTTCTTAAAGTTTTGTTAAATTGTTATATTATTTAAACTAACATGACGTTAACATTTTTAACTGAAAAAACTGTTGTTTAAACTATTGATTTATAATAACAACAATGTGAATTTAATATTTATAGGTCGTCAGATGTGGAATGTGTAGAGTCAAAGCAAGATCCGAATTTAGAAACAGATGCTTTGGCTGATATGAAAAAGAAGAAGAAACGAAAGCATAAGCATCACAAGCATAAACGAGACAAATATTTAGAAAAAGATGACAGCAAAAATGACAAACAAGAACGGTTTGTGGTCCTATTTTTTGCATAAATATTCAATTTTAGTTGAAAGAATTACTTAATCATTTGTATTTATTTTTATTGTACAGTAAAAAACATAAAAAGCATAAGAGACCAAAACGGTGTCGTGAATTGGAAAATGGCTCTGGCGATACAAATAACAAAGTGCAGAAACCGGTTGAAGTTAATGGAAAAACAGAAGGTGCCTTGGAAGTTCTTTCATCGGACGAGAGCGAAGGGAGACTCGTTGACTTGGATTCTGACGAAGTCGACTGCACAATTATTGAAGATGATATCGATTTGGAAGAGCTTATGAAGCAAAAAGTATATTTTCTTTTTTAACTACAAAATTATTCATCTTATAGTACATTATGTATCAAGGGCGGAACAACAGCGATTATAACCAAGTACGAAGTGACAATACAAGACAATAGTTGTTGTTCCGTCCTCGATATGATACATACAGTATTTTACACTATAAGTTGCAAGATAGGTACTTTATTATTGTTCGAGAAAAAGGTCGGTAAGTAACTCATTATAATCCTAAGGCGATAAGTAGCTAATTATCGCCCTAGGGTTATAATGAGTTACTTACCGACCTCTTTCTCGAACAATAATAAAGTACCTATCTTGCACTTGTAGTGTAAAAATATGTACAAATAAATAATGTAAAAATATTGCATTAATTTATTGAAAAGAATGTTTATTAATTTATTGTTTTTATAATCGTATTAGGAACGATTACAAGCATGTCTGGTGCAATATCTATCAGATGAGTCAGATAAAGAAGACAAAGTCGTTGAAGCAACGAACGACATCAAATCTGTCGAAGTGCCGGACGTGATAGTCGTAGAAGATGACAGTGGTGACGAGGGTGCGATTTTAACGAGCAAACGAAAACGACACCGGAGTAGTTCGAGTAATCGTGATCGCGCAAAGATTCTGAAGACAGAGAGGCGAGTGGTGGTGGACATGACGCGCGATCGACCGCGCGTCCGGGACGAGCCGAAGGACAAACGTCGGGAGTCGGACAAACGACGCGATGAAAAGACTACTCGATCACGCGACGAGATTAAACGGGATGAAAGGACGTCCAGATTGGCGGATGAACGCGCCAAGGAACTTGCCAGGCGAAAGGAGGAGGAAAGAAAGAAGGAGGTTTTGCGGAGGGAAGAGTCGAGAAAAAGAGAACATGACAGAAGGTAATTTGTGTAATTTGGGTATTCTTCATATCTCTGGAAAATTAACATTATTTCATTGAACTGCTAATATGAACGTTTTTTTAAAGTGGGACGTTCTAAAAAAAGTTGTAGTCAGAATTTAATGAGATTTCATTATGTTATTGTTTTTGTAAGAAATAGTAAAAGTAAAAGTTATTTATATTTAGAGAAACGAAAGATATTAACTTAAAAAAAACTTGTTTAAATTACAAACAAATTCTGACTTTTCGTAAAAAATATTGTTATATCACAGAAGATATTAACATTATAATTTCATAAATAATTTTAGATTATTTATTGCTACTTGTTAGCAATATATTAAATAAATTAAGTAGAAAAACTTTCAAAAAGACTATTTTCACCTGGATTCATTCTTAAAAATGAGAGACAAAATAAAACCACTTGATTGATATAATAATAAATAATGATAACGATTTTTAGAGAGGAAGACAGAAGAAAAGCCAGCATTGAAAGAAGAAGTAGTCGAGGCGACTCGCGAAATCGATCAGCGCGAAACTCGAGTAAAGAAAATGCAACGAGGCACGTGGACGATCGGCATTTATCGCGAAGATCTGATCATCGAGGAGCGCGACGTTCACGAAGTCCGATACGATCGCGACATCGGACCCCGTCGCCGAGAAGCGGACGACGTGATCGTGATCGTGAACGCGATCGAGATCGCGACGGCAGACACGGCCGAGATCACGATCGAGATCGGCATGAGAAGAACGGTAGTGGAAAACGCGATCGACATGGGGACTCGCGATCAGGTGGAGATAAATTCAAAGACTCTTTATCAGAAGGTTTGAAAGCCGAGCATGCCGAGAGTTCGAGTGAAGAGGATATTAAAGATATTGATATTGAAGAGGAGGAAGATGAGGAGGCGATTATTGAAAGGAGACGAAAGCAACGAGAGGAACTTTTAAAGGTAAAATAAATACAAGTAAAATTGTTAATTAATGAATGTTTAATTATTTAAATATAATTGATTTGTTTGTTATTATTTAAATGTATTTTTGTAGCGATTGGGAGGACCAAACGAAGACTCAAATATGTCGACGGATACGAATATAGCAGCTAAATCTCCGGGATCAAATTCGTCGTCGGTGAAGTCTGTGGAACCTGAAACGGTAAATAACGGATCGGCATCGGAAAGTCACACGCCGCCATTGCCATTAAATGCGAGCTTTGGAAACAATTCACTGACGACCAGCAAAACGAATCGATCAAACGACAGTGATGTCAAGGAAGACATCGAAATGAATTCTAATGACAAGAACAAAAGTGAACCGGAGAAGAAGAAGACTAATGAGTGGGATATGTTTGCGGAAGTCGACACTATTGGTGATTTTAATGTAAGATTAAAGTTATTTTTGAAAATATAAACTGTTGAATTTATTTATTTTTTTTTTTTTTTTTTTTTTTTTATT
>JABFPJ010000874.1:0-31841 GCA_022817425.1 Gryon sp. ZL-2020 | reverse complement strand
AGCAGTACGTAGAGAACGTATTTGTTTGGCGGCTAATTCATATCAACCGCCGCCGACGCCTGAACGCTCGCTGTTCGCGGAGCTTGCTTATAGAGACCCACGACCACCCAAGGGTAAGCGCGGGCAAGTAGCTGCTGCAGTGGCGCCCCTCGAGCAAGACGACACCGACGTGGTCACTAATCTGTTCGCAATGACGAAAAAGAACAAGGCCTCGGCACCCGCGAATAAACCGAATCCTTCCCCGACGGCTGCCAAGAGCGTAGAGACAAAACCGGAAAATGCCGCACTGGATGCGACAAGCAATGACGTGACGCGACGTGAACCCACGTGTTGGAACTGTCAGAAGACGGGCCATCACTACAATCGATGCCCCGACTCGCGCCAGGTATTCTGCTACGGATGTGGACAACGAGAAGTGATAAAGAGAGAATGTCCCAAGTGTATGGGAAACGAGTCGCCGGAGCACTGACCGGGGTGCCTGTGCTCCAATCCGATGATCAAACCACCCCAACAACATTGTCAGAGTTGGTAGTCTCCACGATGACGCGAACACAACGTCCCTTGTTCTTGCGAGCTTCGATTGGAGAACATGTGATCGACGGTCTGGTAGACTCTGGAGCAACCGGAACATTCTTGGGCCCAATCGGAATGAAGATCGCCGACACGCTTGCGCTGGAGAAATGCGCCAGCAAAGCACGAGTTCGAATGGCTAATGCTCAGATAGTGACGAGTGAGTACGAGATACGAGTCCCGTTCAACTTGCAGGGTCGTTCCAAGGAGATCATCGCACGAGAGTTCCCTTCGGCGCCATTTCCTTGCATTTTTGGCCTGGATTTCCTTTCAGCTTTTGACATCAACATCGACTTTGTCTCTCACTCGTGGTCTTTTCGTGATAATCCGACTGTTCATTTCGAGTTCCTGGACATTAAACCGACGACCGACTGTTTACCGTGTAACGGCTTAGTGGTACTAACTGACTACCAAACTGACCAATTAAAACAATTACTTGACGCCGAATTACCACCTACATCAACTACCTTGTCCCTAACGCCTTTGATCACCCATCATATCGAAGTAGGTAGTCACCCTCCGATTCGCCAAAAGTTTCGCCGAGTCTCCCCACGAGTCTACAACGCTATTTGCAATGAAATTGACATTATGCTGGAATCTGGAGTAATTGAGCCATCGTGTAGCCCGTGGTCGAGTCCGATAGTCATGATACGAAAGCCCAACGGTAGTTACAGGTTCTGCCTGGACTATAGAGAAGTCAATCGGGTAACCAAACGAGATGCTTACCCACTTCCTCCCCTAGACAGCATTTTCGACAAATTACGTGGCGCCCGATATATATCCACAATTGATCTAAGTCAGGCTTATTACCAGGTGGCCTTAGATCAGGAAAGCAAGGAGATCACAGCGTTCGCAGTCCCCGGTAAAGGATTTTACCAGTTTCGTCGAATGCCGTATGGATTAACTGGCGCTCCAGCAACGTTTCAGCGCCTTATGGACGCAGTAATCGGACCGGAAATGTCGCCATATGCTTTTGCATATTTAGACGACATCATCGTCGTGACTCAGACATTCGACGAACACTTATTACAACTCCGCCGAGTCCTACAGCGCCTTAAGGCGACTAATTTAGTAATTAACAAGGACAAGAGTCACTTCTGTTCGACGCGAGTTCGTTATCTCGGGTTTCTCGTGGACGAATCGGGACTTCATGTAGACCCGGACAAGGCACAGCCTGTGCTTGAATACCCCGTGCCGTCGACACCGAAGCGACTGAGAAGATTCCTCGGGATGGTGAGCTGGTACAGACGATTTATACCCGACTTGGCATCGCTAGCAGAACCTTTGAACCGACTCCTACGAAAGAAACTAACCTGGACGTGGGGCGCTGAGCAGGCCCAGGCTTTCGAGCAGATAAAGCGAATCTTAGCTTCGTCAATAACTCTCTCGCCACCCGATTTCATGGTGCCCTTTAGAGTTCATACCAGCGCTAGCACTGTTGCAATAGCCGCTACGTTAAGTCAGATGATCGACGGTCTGGAGAAAATAACTTGTTTTGCCAGCAAAACCGTGACCGAGTGTGAGAGACGCTATACCCAGACTGAACGTGAATGTTTGGCCGTGGTTTGGGCCCTTTCTAAGTTTCGCCCGTACATAGAAGGCCGACCATTCACCCTCATCACAGATGCTGGGAGCCTGAGGTGGCTTCATTCCTTGAAGGAACCCACTAATCGACTGGCCCGCTGGATCGTCAAAGTGCAAGGTGCCTGTTTCGAGATACAAAATCGGAAATCCGTATCGACACGCGTGCCGAACGCGTTGGCCTACGCTGATGAACCCGAGACGACCGAGGACGACCCTGTTGCGTGTACCGCCGTGTCTTGCTCCATACAATTGGACGACTGGAGTGATTCACATGATAAATGGTACAATCGACGATTGAAGGAAGCCTCTGAACGACCCGAGACTAACCCGGATTGGAAGGTAGAAGATGGACGCTTGTACGTGAACGTTCCAACTCCGAGAATCGAATCAATGCTGGGACAGCAGTATTCATGGAAAATGGTTGTTCCGCGCAGATGTCGGCGAGACATTTTGCGTGCATGTCATGATACGCCTCAAGCCGGTCACCTGGGCGTGGAGAAAACGAGTTACCGAGTGAGACAAGCGTATTTCTGGCCCGGTCTTATTAAAGACGTCGCCCAATATGTTCAACGCTGTGATATATGTCAACGAACCAAAGCCAATCAAGCCGCCCCGGCTGGTTTATTACAACATCACGCAATATTGGCTCCTTGGACCATGATTGCCGCGGACATAATGGGCCCGTTCCCGCGAAGTAAAGCCGGAAACAGTTACTTGCTAATCATACAAGACTCGTTCACGAGATGGATAGAGTGCTGTCCTATTAGACAAGCGACCGGAAAGAAAATAGCTTCCATTCTGTATGACGTGATCTTCAACCGTTGGGGCGCACCACAAATTGTGCTAACGGATAATGGCACGGAATTTCGGAACGCCGCTATAACTGAACTACTCCAATCAGTCAGGGCTCAACATCGGACTACGCCACCATATCATCCCCAATCTAACCCTGTGGAACGAGTCAACAGGGTGATTAAATCTATGATAACGGCATTCATCGAAGAAGATCACCGCGATTGGGATCGACACATCCCGGCATTCCAGTTCGCCTACAACACGGCCTACCATTCCACTTTGAGATGCAGTCCCGCCTATCTAAACTTTGGTCGTGTCCCGACACCGGTAGCTCCTGCGAGTGAGTTGAAGGACGAAGAAGTGAACATGGAAAATAGGGAGACAGGACCCTGGAAAGAACGAATGGATCGAATCACCGACTTGAGAACATTGATTTCACAAAATATAGTCGAAGCCAATCTCAGACAGAGCCATCACTATAACCTGCGTCGGCGACCTCAATCTTACGCCGTGGGAGATCCAGTATTGTGTCGTAATCGAGTACTGTCTTCAGCAGCCCAAAGCTTTGCCGCTAAATTAGCACCGAAATGGGCAGGCCCCTATCGTGTCACCCGAAAAATCTCGAATAACTTGTACGAGATCACTGAAGACGTCACATGCAAGACCCTTAAAGTGGACGTATCGCAACTTAAACCCTACCTTGCACCAACCGAAGATCCCGTTGCTCTTTTCACTAAGTTAGCGGACGAAAAGGGATATGTTAACGTCTGGACCGATGGGTCTTGTAGACGAAATGGACGTGTCACCGCGCGTGCAGGAATAGGAGTCTATTTTGGGCCCGATTGCCCGGCCAATGTGACGAAACCGCTGCGTGTCAATTGTACAAATAACCGGGCAGAGATATTGGCTGTCATTACGGCCCTCCAAATACTCGCAGCCGCGAAATGGAAACGAGTCCGAATCCATACGGATTCTGCATTCGTCGTGAAAGCTGTCACCGAGTATTTGCCGGATTGGCAAGCGAGAGGGTGGAAAAACTCACAAGGCCGAGAGATTGTGCACCGGAAGGAATTCACCCACTTAGACGATCTACTGAGAGAGTTTGACGCAGTGGAATGGATAAAAGTCCCAGGCCATTCTAGCGATACTGGAAATTGCAAAGCGGACGAACTCGCCCGCAAGGGGAGCGAAGACTAGGCGGACAACCTAACCGTCCTTAGTAATTTCCCAGCAACTACCTCTCCTCCCTTTCCTCCACTTTTTTTTTTATTTTTTTTTGATTTACTCTTTTATTTCTTTGCTTCAACAATCGTCTAGGAACCCCGAGCGTCATAATCAAATTGTCTTGCAAAGAGTTTTTTTTTATTTTGTTTTGTTCCTTTATTTCTACAGCTGAATCTCGACATGTCGGACCCACGAGCATACTTCGTGGAATTCGAAGAGTTGTTCCGTTTGATCGACACAAGTTACCCCGAATTCTGGCACGCTCTTAGGGCATATTTGCGAGGATTCGTTCGAGTGGAATTGAATCGAGAACCGGCGCCCCAGTTGGGGCCAGTGCCCAACGAGTCTGATTCGGCCGACCCTCCATCAGTGGTCGATTCGCCTAGTCTCTATATGTCAGGATCCGACGAGCCGCTAGATCTTAGCTACACGGCAACTCAACCGACAATACTGACTCCGAGCAGTTCCACGCCTCTTGCGGCGTCCTCGAATCAGTTGAAGCGTCCACCACCAGATCCGGCAGACGACACTCCAGTTGCACGGAAGCGCCGGTGTTTCTCCTGTCACGAAACGGGCCATGCGTATGCTAAATGTCCAGCCCGTGACTACTCCAGGATCTTCTGTTACCGGTGTGGTCGCCGAGACGTGAAAGTTTCAGATTGTCCACACTGCCGTCATAAGCCTCGACACCACTGAGTCGTGTCGAAAATACACCTCGCGTTTATTTTTGTATTATTTTTCGCCGGCAAGTATGCCAAATCTTAATTATTAGTTTTTTTGATATTATTTTTCCACCTTTCCCGAAAAATATACCTCGCATTTAATTATTAGTATTTTCCGCCGTAATTACATCATATCATATAAATACTTTAGTTTGTATTTTTCTAGCCTGATTGATAAAGCAACTCATCGCGTTTTTGTTTCTTTTGGTTGCGTTTTCATTCTCTTTATTTTCTTAATAGTTCATAACCTCGCGTTTATGTTTTATTATCTTGCGCCGGCAAAATGCCAATTCTTAGTTATCAAATTTTGCTATATTCTTTTCTCTTCTGTCAAACCAAAGCCTTCACGTTTATGTTAGTTAGGACGTTTCACGAGGGAACAATTGTGTCTCCGTAGCTGATTCAACTCCCTTTTTGTTTATTTTTTTTGACAATTTCGATAAATGTTTGCTCGTCAATGAAATATACGCTTTGTTTATGGGATTCCCTCTCTAGACCACTTGTGAGTATTGTTTAGTTAGGGTCATGTACAGATGTTATAGTTGACTTAAAGTTTCGTTTGGTGGATGATAACATAGAGACCATGTTTAATTAAAATATTTGTGAAGAATTATAACTATTTGGAAAAGAAATTACACGCGTTCGTTTAAAATATTATATATCTCATGATTTCGGGAAATTGAATGAAATACACTGTATAGAGTCTGTTTTCTTTATCGAGCTAGTTAAAGCTAATTGTATAAGATCTCTTTCTCACTGAATAAATGTGTTATTTTGGCTGAAAATGATACCACTATCTTTTATTTTTTTTGGATTGCCTAGAAACCACTGTGACTAACCACCAATAACCACAAGATAACCAATTTGGGAAAACGATATAACCCCTTCACACGAAATGATAAAGAAATCGCGGTTTTCGATCTAATCACTTAAACTTACTACCGGTATACATAGTAGTGTGGGGAGCCTTGTCAGGGGTGATGTAACGTGCTATTTTGATAGCACGTTGAAAATGGCATTAACAAATTATTAATAACTAATGCCCAAATGGGGCCCAAAGTGTCCGGCCCAGGACATTAAGCCAGAGCGGGTTTGGTCACAAAATGTATGGTATCGCTTCGATTTATTATAACTGAATGTTTACTTTATTATTATTTTTATTATATACTAACCAGTTATCTTTAATTTGTTTCTATAACTACTTGTTACCATTTCTGGATGCGTAGGTTTATGGATAAAAAGTGCGCACCATGTACTAATTCTCTTTAGATTGTTTTTGGTTTTTTTTTGCGAAATGAAACTCCGTTACTGTATATATATATAGTGTACTTATTAATGCGTTAGTTTTGTAGGTTTCTTTTGTGACAATTAAAATTAGGAAAGAGAATTGAGCGGGGACGTCGTGAGGGGAACTCGCTCTTACCAACTCCAGAATTCAACAAGTCCGGACCATCTAGAAGGACAATTAATAATCCACCACCGGGTACAAGCGAACTTGCTAGTGAGCATTCAACGCTCCTCGCTCGCCTCCCCCAAAACGCTCACAATACAACATCGCCACCGATTCCAGCCATCAACCATCGATCAGTCATCTCGTCGATCCATGGACCAGTCCATTGAACAGGAGCTCCGGTATGATGCCTCTGCCTTGTCGGAGTCAGTGATGGCGCATCCTCCTGGACAACGTTCGGGGACCAACCCCGCGAGTCAAGATACTGCTGGGAATAGAGTACCAGCCCCCTTTTGCATTTTTGCCCGTGATCGGGCGTATCTTTGGTTTCAGCGGTCGAGGTGAGACGTCACCACCGCGCGAAACCCCCGGTCCGATCCAGAGGGGATCGTGGCTCCGGGCGCACGGATAATCGACACGGCACTTGGCGGATTTGGATGGCACGGGCTCAAGCGTCAATGCACACGCCACTGATGACCACTCCACTCAAATTTTGGAACTAATTAGCGCAGCGGGGCGAGGCGTGGCGGGGTGGCCGAGGGGCTTTGTGCTTTTCGCTGTACCTGGCTCGCTCTCTCGTGTTTGGTGTGCTGGGCCAGGCGGACGCGGACCACCGATGAGCAGCTCCCTCACTGTCGTCGTCTCTCTCTATCTCTGTACTTTTATTTATCTTTGTATCTTTTTTGAGTAAGGTATTCTTTTATTCTATTACTTATCTTTTCTTTATCGTTTCGAGTAAACGTAATTGTATTGAATTGCTTGCGCTAAACTCAAATTACTTCTTCTTTCATAGATAATAAACAGTTTGTAATATTAAGTTTCGTTTGTAAAAATTAACAACTTTTGCGGTGTAGTAAAGTAAAACTTCCTAGGACCAAACCCACGCGTTTGATAGGAAAAAGTATAATTGTATAACTAAATAGATAAAATAATTTTGTGATTAAATAATAATGCTGGAATTTTCTGAACAGGACCGATTATAATTAAATAAAGTTGTTGAAAGTATCTTCCGCTTCACGGATCATTTCTTTTTCAGTGTCTGTATTGTCTCGTATCGAAAATCCCTTATTTTGCGACCTCGAGGTCGCTGGCGATCCTACTTCTGACCACTTTAATTTTCCCTTAATTTTGTTAAACCCCGTGGCGAAGGTTCGCTTTAACTGGGCCCCCATTTCAGACCCCAGTTATCGCGTTTCAAACAATATGTGTATATGCGTATGTATTATTAGTACTTCGAGTGGCTACATTTAATATAATATTAAATTAATTTCATTAATAAGCGCTATTGTTTGCTCTACATTATTCTCAGAACAGAATGAAAACTAAGTAATTATTTCTAGGAAAAAGGATTATATATTGTTCATATATATAATGTCTCTATTCATTCAAAACATGTATAATCACTATATATTGCCACTATATTGTCATTATATTGCGTTTGTTTATATATATGGATATATGGACAATATATTGACAATATAGTGTCAATTTAGTGAAAATATATGGACAATATATAGGCAATATATATTTTGAATTACAAGAAATGTATTAAAAATATATTATTCATATATATATATATTGGCTATATATTTTCGGTAATATGTGATCCATATGTGAAACATATTCATAAATATATTTTGTCAATATTTTATTCATATATTGCCAAAATACTGTCAATAAATTGCGAAAATATTATCAATCAATATATGATTTGCTAAAAATAATATATTATCAATATATTAGTAATATATGGACAACTTATGACTGTTTTTACGAGGGATTATTTGAATCATATATAGAAAAATCATATATAAAAAATAATATAAAAGTTGATATGTAAGTTAATTTTACATTGCTTCTAATCGATGTAAATATAAATGTAGACTCATTTTTTCAGCAATACTATTTACATTTAACAATGTCAAAGCAGAGTATAAATATAACGTAATGTGCATTACATTAATGCATCCATGTCGAGTATTTGTGGCACAAAAAAGGTGTGCATAAAAGAAGGTCTTTGTGAACTTAAAAATAAAATTGAATTATATTGAAACAAATATGCACTTATTTTTGCAGTGCATAAAACTCAGAAGGAAAAACAAGAAACGAAGCAAAAGAAAAGGGGAAAGATTAGATCCATGAAATACGATGTGCAAAAATTTATGTCATCCAAACGTTATTATTTTGTGTCAAGTGTAATTTACATTCACGATAATGTACATGATATTAATTGTAAAGTTGTTCAGAATTGTGTCGGATAATATTTTTAAAATAAAAATGATAATAACTGACTTTTATTTTTCGACGAAATAAAATATCGCGGATCTATTTTCTCGTCGTTCTTAAATTACTTTAATTAAATTATCGGAAAGCCATTTTCTAAAATGTTAAATAAAAACAGATGATAATGGCATTAACATAAGCTTAAATCGAAAATAGATTTAGTCTAAAAATATGGCCGCTATTTAGAATGGTATTTGAGGTTTTGCACATAACAAAACCGCATATGGTTGCACTGCCGTTCTGTAAGCAAATTTTGAAAAACACAACAAATCTTATGTAAAAGAAAAAAACAAGAAAAAAACTTGCATTACATTTAGTTGCAAGTACCATTGCTCTTAGAATAGTTTAAAGACCATTTAGGAATCTCGTTTTTGCGGGTCTCGTAAATTCTTCATAGATAAGCATTGATCGCTGCAAAGGTTGGAATGAACAGGAAATAGATATTGGAAATCGAAGATCTCCGTTGAAACAATTCTACCGAGGAAAGAAATCAAAACCACTGTAGCCACTTTTTATCCAAGTGACGTATCGGCCAGATGGCGTTACTTTTTTTATCATCACTTATCGTGTGTTTGCAAATGAAATTAAAGTATATTCATAATTTTAATAAAAAATGTATATTTAAATGTGATTCTTTGCCGTTTTTATATATAAAATATATATATATATTTTGAATATATTTTTATTTTATATTTGAACTATATATTAAGTATATATATTAAACATATTATAAATATTTCATAATATATTTATGTTATTTTTATATATATTTTGGAAATATATTTTCGTGAGTGTATTTCATTTTTATGCATATTAATTCATTTTATGAAAATATGTACTTTGGATATATTTTCCAGTGAAATAAATTTAATTCTTCGCAAAAATTGATGGTATATTTTTAATGATTACTCAAGTTTTTTGTAATGATTGCATTTTATCGAGAAATGAGGATAAATTACGATCGATGATAGTAATAAGCGAAAAGAAAAAAATAATTAATAAAATTAAAATCGTGAAAAATGAAGTAGAATCATTAAAAGCGTTTATGAATACGTGCACTCAAATGCTATTTAAAATCATTCAAGTCATCTGTGACAAGAGAAAAAGCATTACCGACTATTTGGTGTTAATGATATACTGCTAATTATACACTTTTCGTCTGGAATGAAAGCCAATGATATAACCATTTTAAAAATAAACTTTGTTTTAAATGAAGATAATCATTAAAAAATTATATTCCTTAAAAACATCTTCTACATTATTGATTACTTTTGAAGATTTTAATGTTTAAATGAACTAATTTTGAACTAAGGAATTTTTCAATTCAAATTTAATTATGAGAATTTAATAAAAATGGTATATTACGTGTACACTGAGGCAAATATTATAATAAAAATTACTATTATTCATTGAGAAAGTGTTGTATACCAGTATTTTTGAATAAATTACTATAAAATATAATAAAAATTATTATACTGTGTTATATATTTTGTTTTACATATAATAGTAAATTGTGTAATAATTTGTTACAATTTTTATTATATTTCATAGCAATTTTTTACATATGTTCTATATATTAATAAAATTTATTTTTTTATTTTATTTCTTAACATAAATATTGTTAAAGATTATTTGTTAATAAATTTATTTTATCTAAATTCTATTTTTCTTAAATTAAAAAAAGTTGCTAGGTCCAGAGAATTGAACTCGAGCCTCCTAATTACTAGCCCAGCATCTTGTCTACTCGGCTATTTCCGCAGGTTTGATGTACAACTCGTATTGAAAAATACACTTTTCACTACAACTAAAATGTATAAGTGTATTTCTCAATACGAGTTGTGAATTCAAACTCGAAAATAGTCGAGTGGACAAGGTAGTGGACTACCAACTTTGAATCTCGGGTTCAATTCTCTCGACGCTCGCAAACATTTTTTAAATCAAGAAAAATGTTTATTTATGTGAGGACCATACTTAAAAAATTGCTATAAAATATAATAAAAATTGTAACAAATTATTATAAAATTTACTATTATGTGTAAAATAAAATATATAACACAATATAATAATTTTTATTATATTTTATAGTAATTTTTGCAAAAATACCGGTATACAACACTTTCTCAATGAATCATAGTAATTTTTGTTATTATATTTGCCTCAGTGTAACTCGGGAGAAAAGTTGCTAATTCTAAACGAGTTTAGCGGCGGGGAAGAAATCACATTTTCTTCCCCGAAAAGTTGGATGAAATTAGCACTTTCTGTCCCTAGGGATGAACATACATCCAAATATATATAGGAGATATAAAATCTATATTTCATTTATATCCAAGATATTTGTCAAAGTATTTGAGCTTGAAAATATAGACAAAATAAAGTTGATTATATATCTACTATATATAAAAGTGGCAAGTATAATATCCAGGTTATACATAATTTTGGATATATCTTCGTCCTTAGGGATTTGAAACTTATTGAATCGAAAAATGTACATTATTGTTTAATTTGAAAAGTCTAATTTCATTTATCCTTTCATTTTTTTGCCATAAAAGATAAGCAGTGCAATTTGTCGTTAGATTGCAAATATTCTTTCAACTTAATTTGTCGTTAAATGTTATGTGGATGTTTTTACGTCGTAATGTGAATATAAAATTAGCATTGCAGCGAAAGTGGCAATTAATATATTGTGACCAGCAAAATAATTTGAGTTTATCTAATGAACGGTGTAACAATATCGGCGAAGTAATTGATGCGTAATCGTAGCCTGGCAGTCATATTAGTCGCGCAACGTGTAATTCACTTTTATCTAGTAATTACGGGTAACGCGCGTTGCATCTCCTCTTTTTGGGGATCGCTGATGCAACGATAATTGCGAAGTTGATAGGTTTGAAAATGGAACATTTATCGAATGCTTCCTGTTGTAGGCACGTTTTCGTGTACACGAAATCGGCGCCTTCGTGAGGCCTTGTTGCTGTGTCACACAATTGAAACACACAGTGCATCAACTGATTGCAATATTTCGCTATGAGTGCTTCTGTCAACATCACCAATTGTCCTCGCTCAACCGGAAGAGACGAATTCATTTCTTACGTGCGATTTGAAATTAATTGTTTGTTCATGCTCTATTTTGGACATTTTTTTAAAACATGAACCCTGTTTTTATGTACGTTTTTTTCTTATTATTTTTTTCATCACTCACACGGAGAACAATATAATATAAAAAAAAAAAAAAAAATTTCTGACGCTAAAAATAGATTTCCAGGAAAAATTTAGACAAAACTATATATTTTGGATATATTTTGTACATGTATTTTAAAAATATATATAAAAATAATGAAAAAATATATATATTAAAGTCATATAATATATATGAAAAATTGGTTTGAAATTTTGAATGTATCTCAAGAAATACAATAAGTGAAAAAGGATTAAGTAGTCAAAGCAATTTTTTTATATTGGGTAAAAATTACTTTTACATCTTGTTATTAAAGAAACGTCGGATCAACATTATTTTTTTTATTACTAAAAATGTAATATAATATAATTTTATGGTTGTATGAACGATCATATTTTATCATATTTTATCTGCTAAACATAAAGCAAAAAAAATACAAATTGAAACATGTCATTTTATATGTAGATTCCACGTGACTTTTATTATATTTTTCCGATGAATTCAATTACGTTTACTGTATATCCACGGATCTTGTTACTCATACAAGAAGTTAATTTTCATAAAAATTACATTCTGTCTTCCCATTCATTTGTATTATAATCTTACCCGTACAACAGATGTCACTAATCTGAATAATTTAAATTAAATTAAAATTTAAAATCTTATTTTATTGTATTTGACGTAAACTTATAAAATCCACATTGTTCGAATTTCATCTTTTAACTTGCACTTTTTGAACTTTGGCCAAATATTAAATTTATACAATACGCGTTATATTCATACTTTCTTATATACAGTCAAAAATTGCATGTTGGAAATCTACTTGAGGATTTGTAAAGCTTCGTAGATAAAACGCGTCAGTCTGTATTACACATTGTTAGTATTTAACACGAAAGAGAAGGATGAAAATGTTGTACATGAAAAAAGAAAAAAATTATACAGACTTAGAGACTTTGACGTTCTATATTGGCTTAATGAGGATTTAGCACACGTGTACGAACTGTTATAATATTTAAAAGTCATTGTCATCAGACTATATGCGTGCCGTCTTTTGTTTAGAGCTGCTTTTTTGTCAATTTGACAATTCACATGTATGATTCATTCCGCATTAATTTTCTTTTGTGCTTCTTTGCTAATTAACCAAATTGTTTAAGCCCGAAATATACATTTTTAAAAAATATGTTTCGTAAAATATATATTTAAAGTATGATTTTTTTTTTGCTGCTTTTTATATATAAAAATATACCTTTTATATATTTAAAATATAATAAACTATATATATTGAATATATAATTCATATTATTATATATGTTTAATATATACTTTTTTCGTTATTTTGTATATATATATCTTTGAAATATATCCTGAATATATATTTTTGTATAAATTTTTGCCGGAAATATATTTTTTAAATATATTTTCATCCATGTGGGGAAAGTAAGTTTTGTTTTAATCTTCCTTTTTCTCAGCTGACATTGTCTTGTTTTTTCATTCAATGAAGATACAACAATGCACGATTTGTTGAAATCGACTGAAAACATGAAGTTATATTGAAATAATGTTAGTGTTTGTGTTCATTGCTGCCATGTGGAACTTTTATTTGTAATAAAACAAATGTGTAAACTTTGAGTAGCTTCATAACTTTTATCGTGCTGAGATATAACTAATCCTAGTTTTCCTTTATTCAGAAAAAGAAGTAAACAAAATGTTTGAACAATCAAAGAATAATTTTGTTTTTTCTTACGAATAACTTTTTAGCAAAAGGTTTCGATGAAACGTAATAAGAAACATGTATTCATGTTATCGATTATTTTCTGTTTTTCATCAAGTGGAATTTATAAATATATAACAATATCAAAAATTGAATTGCATATTTTTTGCAAAAAAAAAAAAAAAAAAATGTATGAAAACAGATATTTACATTGATTTGGTAATTGTGTTATTTTATTATCATCAAAAAATGAGAGCAAATCATACTGTTGATCGTGTATTTTACGAGGGATGAAAACGTCAATCTTTCTGTTCAGTAATGAATGTGAATGAGAAATTGATTTTGCAACATTTTTGCAAAGATATGATTATGATAATTAAAAATCTAATAAAAGTACTTTTAGTGAATCATTTTTTAAGTTAATCATTTAAAACATTGAAAATAACAATATTTGCCAGCAAAAGTTTACGAAAGGATAATTAAAAGGATTACCAATAAACATCCAATTAATAATTAAATATCAAGGAATTATGAAAATATGATTTTAGTTCGTTACAAAGATTTTATTTTGGCACAATAATATTGTTTAAATTCAACAATTTAAATAATGACAAAAATGTCTTGTTATATAAAAATTGGACGATAAATCATCGAAAACACGTGGTCGATATTACGCAAGACTCGCGAGTTAAATAGCCGACAAAAGAAGGCAGCGAAAGGTATTAAATAGCAGAGCTTAGTGAGTTTCATATTAAAACCCCCCAATGTCGTTTAAATTAGTGAAAATAGGGACACATTTGAATATGAATGGTGTCTGGTTGGCGTTATTTTGGAATGTTCTTTTTTGCGCTAAATTCAAAAGGCGCCGGAGACGCCGCAGTGTACACGGCGCGACCGCTGCACATATGTAAAGGTCAGGAAAGCTTCGGCGGAAGTGATTATCGGTGCTTTTTGTTCCCTGTTGGCGTGGCAAAAGTCGCTCAGACTCATTGGAGCGATCGAATCAACGAATAAAGCGATTATTCTATTATAAATGAAAAATGCGATGTTGGTTCGCAGCAAACATTATATGTGCGATAACAAAAAAGGGAAATAAAGAAAGGAAGAAAGGATAAAGCAATTATAAATATTTAAGAATAAAGGAAAATTGACAATGAAGAGAAAAAGCCGAGAAGCGAAGATTAATTAATAGTTAAATAATGAGAAAGAAAAAGTTATTTCATTCTTTATTAAAAATTTAAAGAATTTAATTACTATTTTCAAAGAATATGTATCATTTTAATTTTTTATTGAATAGTATATCTTGCAACCAGTCAGAATGGCAAATTTTCTGGAATTGTAAAAAATAGTTTTTCTCATAAGTGCATTCAAAAAGTTCTTTTTGGCATTTGTGCATCGAAAACACATCTTTTCTTACCTCAAACGTTGGAGAAATGTTGCACTTTCTCTCCCTCGGGACGAAAAATTTATTTAAACAAAAGATAATCTCAAATAGACTGAACACTCAACCGTATCTATTTTCGATATGCAAGCAATGAAGGAGCCAATTCAACATTAATTATCCGTTTCGTCCTTCTGATCTCTTTCCAAACTTGTTCCACACTCTAATGTTAAAGTAATTCGCATTACGATAAGGTACACCAAATCATTCAATCTTTCTCGTTAGAACTTCTTTCTAAAAAAAAAAGTTTGCCCAACCTAAGTGAAATTCCATGACAATGACCTGTCTGCGGATAGTCCAGAAAAAGGATACGCGAGACCGGTTATGTTAATAGACCAGGAGTCGCTGCTTCAAAATATTAGCCGTGCCTTATCGCTGCGCCTCTTCTCAATTATTTTCGCTCGGATTTCCATTTACTCTGGTTTACTTTTGATTGCGATCTTATCCACTCAATTATCGACTGTATCGATTACGTAATATTTACTTATTTTTTCGTTATATTTCATTATTTGATATCTTCAACTGAACGTCTATATTTTTTGACCTTTAGGCACATTTCATTTACATTGTAGCTTTTTTTTGCAGTAGTTGTCGAAAACGCAGTTTGAATTAAACGCGCGGAAACAAGTGATATCATTGATTTTGCTGAATTGGTAAAAAAAGGGAAATAATATAACGCGAAAACATCAAACAAGTTTGCAGATGAAAGAATAATGAACGATAATTGTTTAAGCTTTTGCCGCACGACGATCCAAACAAAACGATAAACGAACAGGTCGAACGAAACGCAAGGCGCACAATAAAAAGGATAACTTTATCAACGCCGGGACGCTTCTGTAAACTCGAACACTGCTGATGAACTTTAATCAACATAACGTCCAAAACAAAAGAGTTTGACGCGCTTCTTTCCGCTATTTGCATTTTGATTGCAACTCTCGTTCCCTTCCCCTTAACCAGTACTTTTTTTTTGCTCCGTTCCTCGACAAATGACATCCGCTGAACGAAGCCCGAAATAAGAGACCGATTTACACGTGCAAAAGTCCCGAGGCTGTAAAATTAAAGAATCTGAAATGACAAAAAGAAGTATTGTGTCATCATTTGTCCAGACGGTAGTTACGGTTAGGAAGAAGATGAGAAAAAAAGAAAAAAAATTTGACTTGATGAAAGATGTATGAAGATTTTTTTTTTGAAATAACAAACAGTGTCGTAACTTCTTTGCGTGTGCATTTTTGCAAAATATTTCGATTCGAAGTTTCAATTTTTCATGAGCCAAAGTTTTTCACTTCTCATTGGCATGCATTTTTTCTTTTCTTTTTTTTTCTTTTTTGGAATTCAAAGTCCGATTTTTGCTACATTCGTCGTCGCGACAAAATTTGCGAACAAACTTCGTCGCGCATAATCGCGGCGGTGATGCGATTGTCATTTTACTTATTCAGACGCGAAATTTTGCGGCTGAATGACGAAGGCCGCACAAAATGAATATAGGATTGGTCGATCGACTGTGCCACACGTCGTTTTTGATTAGATTATGGTTGGACCGTTTCAATGCCCAATTGGAACTCGCCTGTTATTCTCATCGCTGGTTCTTTTTTTGCACGATTCCTTATGAATCGTTTAAAAATCGCTCGCATTTGTCCCGGGATTTCGATGCAAATTTGCATGAATCTAGTTGTGGCCCGAATTTAAGACTGAATATGAAGTGAATTACTTTCGTAAATAATATTGATTCAATTCATCGTGACATTTAGCAATTTTCATTTCAATAATTAACTATTATTCTCGGCTTATAAATAGTGCATAAGCTGAAATTAAAAAAATGTTTCTGTTTATTTTGTCCACTAAGTTAATTTGATTATCTAAAAATGATATTCGTTATGTCGGTTGACTTTGTGCATAGTATATTTAGCATTGATTAATCTTTTTCAGATACATATTTTTAATGACCCAGCCACGACGCTCTTTTTGAAAGATTAATCCAATGAATTAAAATTAATTTTAATTTACTGTTCATAATGAACAAAAATCGATAGACTGATTATTTCGGATAGTGCTAAAGATACATTATTATAATTGTTAAAAATGTTTAAAGAATTTTAAAAGAAAACTATTGAAAAAAATGTTTCAATCATGCATAATAAAATTAATGAACGCTATTATGAATTTTCAAGTGCATGAAAATTCGCAATTTATTATAAAATTACTATTACTACAAAAATACATACTTGTACACGCTAAATAAAAGTTTAATAAAAATTACTATATCATATATGAATCTGAGGACAACTCGATATCAATGTAAAAAAATATAAAATAAAATAAAAAATATAATATGGTATAGTAAAAATTATTATGCTACATTATAGTTTCTATTCAATCCCGTGATAAAAATTGATCTATCATATAAATTTTTTTACTATACCATGTTTTAGTTTTTTTGCATAAAATATAATAATTTTTTTCATGGATGTCGAGTTGTCCTCAGATTCATAAATGATATAGTAAGTTTTATTAGAAGTTACAATAATTTTTATTACACTTTTATTTAGCGTGTATGTTAAATTGAATTACTTTTGAAGATTCAAAAATTAATAATTAATTTTTCTAGCTAGCTGAATCCGAGGTTTCGCTTGGGTGTTTATTGTAAAAAATATTTAATATCTTCAATGTTTATTTTATGTATCTCTATGGCACCCGTAGGACGTCCTTTTGACATCCTATGATACTCCTATGATATCCTTATGATATCCCTATGGCCTAAAGCGGTATTCCGTTTCCACTTTAAGTTTTCTTAAATTAAAAACTTGTTAAAATAGTTTTTACTTTTTCTTAAAATTCCTTTAAAATCGGCTCGATAGATAGATTTTGCGTTTGTTAATTGGCCCATACAAATTAACAAACAAACAAGCATAGATTCATTTTAATATACGCGGGATTATAATCAACAATATTTATTTATCACATTATCGTCACTTCATAATTTCATTTGTTCCAATCAGCAAATAAATTTGAATTCATTTTTGCCAGTGAAAATTAAACATCGTCAAAACTAGAAATAAAAAATGATCCAATTAATTGACAAGACTGTTCTTGAAAGTTTCATGAATTTATGCGAAGCGTCTTTCCATCGTCTTCTTGTCGACATTTGACGCAAATTAAAACAATTAAGCCGTATTAAACTTGACAGTTGTTCGAAATCAATTAGGAATATCATCACGTTTTCATGTATACATAAAGAGTATTTGTAAAAGAACAAAGCAACGAAATCCATAAGTTTGTTTCGTCCTTTTTTTGCATAAAATTGAATCGTTACATTTGTAAAGTAGAAAATACATGAAAATTCAATTAAACATATTAAATTTGGTTTGTGCAATATACGTAAATTAATTGTATTCCGAAGCTTAAAGTACATACGAATGTGATGTAAATTTACGTGCATTATTTAATCGTAAAATATACCAGACTTTGACTGTATACCATTGTACGCAAGCAATATTAACAAGCTTTCGTTAACTTTTATACTTGAACAGCATTCGTGTAAATAAAAGTTGTGTTGATAAAATGAATTTAGTGAAAGCATCGGAGAAGTGTGGACAAATTTAGTTAACCAATTTCAGTACCAAGTTTATACTTTTGTTCTACCTATTTTTTCATTTTTTCCGTCCCAATGCAAATCATTAAAATGAATAATTTATCGTTGAATTTTGCGATTTAATGGAATAAATTAAATTTCCCATCAGTTTATTTTACGTTCTAATGTTTTTGAAAATTAATGTAAAAGTTATTTTTAACATGATGTAACATTTGATGATTGAGTTACAATCAGTAACATAAACATTTTCCAATTACAAATAATAATGAAATTATGCGCAAATTGTAAAAGTGTGTTTTTTCTTGTTGTTAATAAAAAAAAGAAAAATATTCACAAATTTCTAAAAATTTTGTTTAAAAAGTCCCTTTTTTGAACAATATTGCAATTAAGCTTTTCTTTTTGTAATTTATAATTTTCACTTTTATTTTTTTCTCTTTCTATTTTGGGTTCTTTTGACGTACCCATACGATGCCCCATACGTTATATTGTTTATTTATAAATTAATCTGGAATTGCAAAAATGTGTTTTTTTCCTTTTTCTGATAAGATTTATTCTTTATATATTAATCTGGTATTGTCAACGAAAGATGCTTTCTTACTCGTCATAGTTCCGTTACGAAAAGTCTATTCTTGTTGAATGCGATATATAAGTTAATTGATCTTCTTAGCGTGGTCAACGGAAATGATAGTCGAACGGTAATGGTCAGATTGCGAGAACCGTTTGGATTTCTTCTCTTTTTTTTGCGTTGCACGCTGTTTTCTGCAGATCGTTGACATCATTTCAGTTACGGATAAAGAGACGACGGTGAATTGAAAAGCGTTGACTCTGAAAAGCACGCGATTTAATGCGCCGTTTCATCCTTTAACAAGGTCTTTATTTATACGCCTGACTTCAATCACAACGCGATGACATTTTACATGATTTGATCGTCTAATTAATTACATACGGGATTTTATCATGAAGACGCGTCGTTCTGTTTACTCGAGACGATCTCAATTGCTTGAATTTCTGTCATCCTTTTTTGTTTAATTGGAAAAAGACTAAAAAACTGGACGAAGAAAAAAAAGTAGTAGTGAAAAAAGAAAATAGTCCGACAGATGGTTAATTTGCGTTTTATGTTTGTTCATAAATTGTCGCGAAGCGTTAAAAAAATTTCGTCTGCGGTTTTGGCAATTATTTTCAGTCGGCAATTTTTGCGGATCCAAAATTAATGGACGAAATTGTAAGTGAACAAGAATGGCAAAGTTTATCGTTTGATGTTGAACGAAATTTATAGTCGTGGCATATAAATATTGCACCTGCCAATCAACTTGCTTTTATTTGCCACGTTCTTTTTGTTTCGTGCTTTACGACACGTTTTACAAGTTAGAACTAAAATAAAATGAACATTATTTCGAACTGAACATCATTTTTATGATAAATCATAGATAAAAAAAGTCATCAAAATGAAAAATCTTTTTTTTTTAATTTTGTTCTAGTATTTGAAAAGCGCAGAAATTTGTGATTTGTAAGTATAAAACTATTACATTTATAAATTGAATTTTTGTTTATTTCAAAAGGTGCTCAAATAAATATCGAGCAAAAAATGATTCTGGAATTCGGAATAAAAATACGAAATCTCACAAATTCGTTGGCATAACCACACAGTCATATTTTCACCAATTTGACCGCTTAATTTTTATGATGATTATATTTTACACTTTTTGCTTTTTTTATGTTCTTTCGCTGAACTATTTTTTTATTTCGCTGTTTTTATGTTCTTATATTAGTTTTCATGCGTGAAATACTAATTTATTATTCAATGTGCAGAGATAAAATACGTGTTTTCGTATATTTATGAGAAAATATTATGAGATGATTGATATGATTGTCAATTACATTTTAATGACTCTCAATAATAGCGATTGTTTATATCATTTCTTCCGATCTTTCGATAAAAGTTATCATATTTCTAAGGATTTTAAATGAATTAAAAAAACTATTTGGTTAACTTTCATTATTTCATTTAAATTCTGTTTAATTAATAAAAGAAAAATGCATTCGAAATGTTCGACTTCGCATTAGTTTATTTATGTTCATTAAAAAGCATTTTTTTCGCAGCAATATGTTCTAAATAAAATCAAACCTATTAAAAAGTAAAAATTCGAGTATCTACAAAGTCGAAAGATGCAAAAGAAGCTTTGATAATCCAGTTAAAATATCTATCACATTTTTCCCTTCTTTATAATCAGTGAAAACATATTCTCAAAGCTATCAAACATTTATCGTATCATAAAAACAATCACATTTTATTTTATCAAACATCAACTTTTCTTTATTTAATAAATGAAATGATATATTTTTTGTTTACTTTTACACTAAAATTTTTTTATATTAAACATTATATATAAATACTTTGATATATATCTTGGATTTATATGAAATATAGATTTTCCACACGGATGAAAATTTATTTCAAAAATATATATAAAAATAACGAAAAAATATACTTCAAATATATATAATATATAATATGAAGTATACAGGGTGTTCCAAATCACCCGTACCCCCAATTATTTCAAACAGATTGCTCCGAAAGAAAAAATAAAAAAATACGTGTCTAATATTTTTAAAAACTCTATTCGAGTGACATTAAAAGTGACCAACCAACCCCCTCCCCCTAGGGGTGGGGAGGGGGTTCACTTTAAAAATTCAAATGGTATCCCATATTTTTTATGGCAGATTCAGAATCTACACTAAAAAAAAGAAACTTTTATCCCAAACATTTCTTAAAATTTGTTGTAGATGGCACTGTAATAGCGTCATAAAGTTAGTCTCCCCTTATTTTCTTAGAAATTTACAAAAATCAAAAATTTTGAAAAATTATCAAAAACAGATGCTCGTTATACTTCAAAAACTTTATGAAAATAACAGTGATTCTTTTCGCCTACTAAATTGATACAAATAAAGGCCTATTAAATTATACAAAAACGATTCTGAGGGCAATTTTGACATTTTTTAAGAAGCTACTAGATTTTTTATGCAAATTAAATTTTACACGAAAATATTTATTTCTTATAAGATTTATCTAACTTTTTGTTTCTGTAATCGGTCTAAGGCACAACAATTCTGTGCGACTGTTGCACAAAAATTTTGTAAAAGAAAAAGTTCGGTCAATTTAAACAATTTTCTCCTGTCCAACAGAGAAATATTTAGAATAGTGAAAATTTAAGTGACATAATCTGCTCAAAAGTAATTATTATTTTCAACTATTATCGGTTAAAAATATCGGCACAACAGACTTGTTGTGCTTTAGACCGATTACAGAAAAAAGAAATCTAGATAAATCTTATAAGAAATAAATATTTTCTGGCAAAATTTAATCTGCATAAAAAATCTAGTAGCTTCTTAAAAAATGTCGAAATTGCCCTCTAAATCGTTTCTGTATAATTTAATAGGCCTTTATTTGTATCAATTTAGTAGGCGAAAAGAATCACTTGTATTTTCATAAAGTTTTTGAATTATAACGAGCTTCTGTTTTTGATAATTTTTCAAAATTTTTGATTTTTGTTAATTTCTAAGAAAATAAGGGGGGACGCTATTGCAATGCAATCTACAACAAATTTTATAAAATGTTTGCGATAAAAGTTTCTTATTTTTTAGTGTAGATTGTGAATCTGCAATAAAAAATATGGGGTACAATTTGAATTTTTAAAGTGACCCCCCTCCCCACACCCAGAGGGAGGGGGTGGGGGTCACTTTTAATGTCACTCGGATAGAGTTTTTGAAAATATTAGACACATATTTTATTATTTTTTCTTTCGGAGCAATCTGTTTGAAATAATTGGGTGGTACGGGTGGTTTGGAACACCCTGTATATTTAAAATATATTTAAAATATATTTGTATATAAAATGTATATTTTTATACATAAAAAGTAGCAAAAATCACACTTAAAAATATATTTAATGTATACATTTTCGTTCGTGAGAGTTTTATATCTTGTATGTATAATTGGATATATTTTGGGTTATCTGATATGGCGATTACTTGGTTTCCATGTCAGAGTTATATATATGTAAATGGTTGCGAATTTTCATCAGATGAATAAAAACGTGCGATTTTGAAAGGTTGGCATCAAAGAGTGACTGTTTATGACTTCTTAGTGCGAGATGACATTATCGTTTGATCAAATTTCACGGTAAAGTTAGCTTCGCGATGAATTTGTCTCTTCGGGCGACAGACTCGCAAATAGCGTCGCGGCTCCATCTCACTGTATAATCCACCTTCCTGTCAATTATGTTCCAACAAGGAGATGGAAAATGGCTGCGCAAACAGGCTAAGCCGAGTCATTATTATTTCCTCTGTGTAGTTTGTAACTAGGCTAGGCAGCTTTCTCCAATATACCAGACATTTATACTCGGGTATAAAACATGCGCTCACACCAAAATGCGGATATGCGACACTCCAAAACGACAAATACATTGCGCAAAAGCGCCCAAAACCCCGACTTGCAAGATTTCCCGTGCAATGGCTTTTGTGTTTTAGTTTTATGGTATACTAGCTGAAGCTAGTAGCTTTGGGTTAATGGCGTGTGTGCGTCTTGCTTTATTTTGCATACATTTCATCTGTTTCGTTTGTCGAATTTCACGCTGATTACTCATTTCATTTGACGCTATTCAAATGTTGCGGATCCAGTTTCACTGTATCATCTCTCACTATTTAAGCAATACGTTGCTTAATTACTGTTTTTGTCAATGATTTCTGAATTCGTTGATTTAACAGTCTTTACTGAATTTATTTATGAAAATCTTTTTTAGCTTTATCATTACTCCCTAAAGCTTCTTTCTTTACTTTGATTTAATTAACAAGATTAATCAATGAAAATGATGTCATCATTTTTAATGAATTTTTTACTATTTATTAAATTAATAAAACAAATGTATAGGGAATATAGAAAAGGTTGAATAAATATTGCAGACGATTTTGCTTTAAACAAAAATTGTCAAAAAGTCAAACGCGAAAAAAATGAAAAAAAAAAACGAAAAATACTTCAAAGGATCTCTATTCAATGTCTTTATTTAATATAGTTCATTTTTTGCGAAATTTTATATTACATGTCAATTTTATATTGCACAGAAAATGACAAAGTGTCTCAATAATAAATAAATCAAATTGAAATACAGTGAACAAATTTGTCATTCAAAAATAGCAGCAGTTACAACTATTTTGAAAATCTGTTGAGTTATTTGATTCGATTAAATGCAATGCATCAATGTGATTAATAATCATTTTATTGAATGACACAGAATACATAAATAAAAACAGTGAATATAATTTTCAGTAAGTTAAGTTGTAAGTTGGTAAATTTGGAAAAATGTACCATTTTCCAAAATGGTATATTTTGGACTTTTTAATTTGGTCAATTTAAAACTTAATAATAAACTTGAAACGATAATATGGTTAAAATCAATATTTCATTTAGCAATATTAGAGTCTTGTATTAAATTTTAATATGCTAAATCTTTCACTTTTTTAATTATTTTGCGCATCACTAATTAATATTTAAAACTTTACATCTTCATTCTTAAACATTTTTAAATTGAAAACTGAGTTAAACAAGACCATTTGTTTCATTTTTGTCAAAGACATTCTATAATTTTACTTTGAAAAATCAAAGGTATTGTAAATACGGGATTCAGTATTAAATTTGCTTATACTTTCAGGAATATTTAACTTCAATTGATAAAATAAAACTAAATAAAAAAAACTTTCGGATTGAATTTAAATCTGTGTTACAAATAACATAATTAACTGCAATTGTGGAATGGAAAAGCAACATTTAACTCGATTTGCGGCGATATGTATCCATTTTGATGCAAAAGGTTTTTTCTTACACGCATATGATGAAGAAACTTCAAACCTCATTTTGTTTCTCTACGATGAAAATATCAATTGCCTTTCATCAAGTGAAACTCAATTGGAAACTTGTAAAATGATAAAGTTTATATACAACAACACTCTAAATTAATTTAGCCTTATTTCTACTAAAAGTTACATACACCTCTTTTTCTATTACAAATATGCACATTTGTTCAACTTAATCAACTTTAATTTGTTAACATATGTTATTTAAATAAACTTATTTTCAAAAACTACAAACTCCAAAATTTATCAACAAAATAATAAAATATTGAATGCTGAATTTTTTAAGTATGTATGAGCTTTAATTTACAGATACACAAGTGGCAATAACTGAGCGTCATTTATATTCTCATTCCATGATGTAGATTGAGCGTACGTGTCACGGTTTAACAAGTGCACACAATGTTTCCTCCAACGTGTCTTTCTTTCAGATCTAATACGTAATTCCCTGCTTATCCTTGAATTGCATTTCACCTCGGACAGTTAAATGTTTCTTACACGGGTGGTTCGCATCTGGCGAAGAAATACATACAAAACATTTTCAACTTTATGAATTATCACTGAAATTATAATCAGCCCATTTTTTACATTTTTTCCTAAAACATTTTCACTAAAAAGTCATCTAAATTTTAGATTATTTTTAAGAACAAAATTATTATATTTTTGTTATTATTTAAAAGTTTGTAGATCCTTTAAATCACAATTCTAATGCACATTTTAAAATTCACTTTTGTATCATAAAATTATGTATTTTTGTGTATTGCAGTAAATTGTAAATCGTCGTAATGTCCTGTTTTGTCGTCTATCGCATACGTTGAAAATCAAGTTTTATGAAAAAGAAAAACATGCTGAGTCTGTTGTTTTGCTTGCATTATTCAATAAACACAATATCAGATGTTTTCATTTCGCTTGCCAAAAGTCCGTCAGATTTGTCTTCGTTTTCGAGTGCCGACAACATTCATTCACGTGTTTAGCATTTCGAAAATACCCTATCAGTTTTGACATCCTTTTCGCAAGTTTGCATATTTTTCTTCATTTTAATATCAAACTAAATTCGTAGTAAAAATATCATACAAATATCATAAAAAATGACGCAACATTTGTCCTTTTTTACACTAATAAATATATTTTTTTTAATTCTACAAGTAAAAAAAATAAAAGTTAAATAACATTTGAAAAGTTATGAAAAATATTGTTGTTTTGTCAAATAAGAAAAGTGAAAGTAAGATCAACGTTGTGAAATATTTAAATAAACCTATGACGTGTAATACATTTTCACATATCAATCAAAAGAGATTGCAAGTACGTCAAGAACGCTGACAAGAAGCAATTTCATAAATCTAATAGGTGTTATATTGTAATAGCGTACATTTATACAATTTTTAAGATACATTTTTTATTCAATACGGTCTGATAAATATGATGGCAATGATGAACGACAGCTCGTTCAAACATTCTGATAATGTTCTTAGTAGGCGCACTTTTCAGCAGGAAATATGTATAAAAAGTAGACAATTCTTCTTCCTAACAAAAATTGCTACTGATTTTGTTGTGCTCTTTTTTCTTTTTTTTTATTCTCTTTTATAACTGTATATTCAAGATGAAAGAGTGTTTAACTAATATAGATTTAGAGACACCATTTATTTCAATTTTGTGCATTCCTGTAAAATTAAGTAAATCGTGTAAAAATGATAAATTTCCTCAGATATTCATCTTACATGTGGTATTATTAATAACTGTAATCGTGGATAATTATTTTTAGATAATGACTTTGCTTTTTGTAGATAAATATTTGATTACTTTTCCAATAAAATATTCACCAATGTCCATTAAGACTCTGTAATGAAATAATAATCAAAAATTCAAAAGTACTTTGATACTTTATTAAAGTCAAATTTTTGCACCATTTAATTTGTGTCACTTTTAATTAACTAAAAATTCCAAATCTGAAAATGAAAAAAAAAGTAAATTGTTAAAACAATTTGTTAACAAAATTACAGAAAATACTAGCATATATCATCAAAATTGAGTATAAATTGAAATAAATTGATGTTTATTTTGAATCACAAGCTTTATTAAATTAACATACTATGATTAATGAACATTCTGTTAACAAATGTGGCTTGACGGAAAATCCGCAAAGCGTCGAGCTTCGCTCGCTTTATACTCTATTACGTAACGTGACCTTTATATCGAATATCGATATAGGAAGTGTTCTTCGTCATTTTTGACAGCTGCCACGCGGTAACTATACAAACACCGCACAAATAGACTTATCTGTAACATTGAAATAATTTTTCACAAACAAAAACACGCAGTGAACAAAAATCAGGAAAGTGGTGCAAAAACCACTGACAATCATTGTTATTAATATTTCTTTCACACTCTCTAGTAGAATTGGAATATATCGGGCATGCCATGTTTGGCTCTAATATGGTTTGCCTGATTAAAACCAGATTAATGGTTGCCTGATTGGGACCTGTTGGGGCCAGAATAGGATTACGCAAGACAATTTTTAATTTATTTGGAAAATGGTGGCCCTGTAAGGGTCAAGGTAGGAAATCCTGATTTTGAAATCGGGCCGATTTGATGTCGAGAATTCCGTATAATAATGGGATTCCCATCCTGGGCCTGAGCTAGACCAAAATTGGTTGCCGCGTTATGTTTGACACATGGGTGGCCTCGTTGAGCCCTGTCCTGGTAACCATGCCATGAAATCTAAAATTTTTGTCATTTATTATAAAGAAATCATATCGGGTCTTGATTAGGGCACGACATGGTTTCCTAATTTTACTTTACTTTTATGAATTTATAGAGTTATTATAAAAGCACAATCCCTTTTTTACTTACACGGATTTCCGAAACTTTTTCATCCCATGTTTATGTCTTTTTTAACAAGTTAGTGAAAGAGTTAATTAATATTACACTTCCATATTTGTCCATCAAATTCGGATTCGTGTGGATGACAAAAGCAAATCAATGTGGCTTTTTGTGCGTGAAAAACTTGTCACCGAAATATGCAATAAGCTTTCAGTATTGATGGACTATTTATGTAAAAGTAATTTCATGTTTATTTTACAATCTTCACTTTTGTGATCTTTAAAGTGATCATCATTCTTTCATATTTTTTATGACTTTAGAAGAAATATTTTTATGACGAAGAAATGTTGGAAGAGAAAGGAAAGAAGAAAAGAAGGAAAAAATGAGTTTCTATCGGTACACATTTTGGCACGAATGAATATAGTTTAGTACAACTACATGGCATTTTGAAGTAGATTTTCTCTTCAACGAGAAAATAAATGCTCTCTTAAACCAAACTGATATAGTAACTGGAAAGATTAAAAATCCAGACGTGACGAAATTCACGATAGCTTTTTAGCCGCTGTTGCGCTGCGGGGAAACAAGAGAGCGAGACGTATAAATATTGCACGAAGCTCGATAAAGCTGCAACCCTCCATGCACCACCGCGGTTATGTGTGAAAATACAATTCCTCAACATTGTTCGACGCTGTGAGTAACCAAGAAGTCGTTACAGCTACGAACAATGTACGATTTATAATCATTAATCAATACAAAGGCCAAACTTGCAATTAAAACATCGACTTTGCGGAAGTTAATTATTGTACAGAATCTTATTATGTTGATTTTTCATCCGCTTTTTTATGTCGAACAGTAAATAATTACTTTCAATGAGAACATTATTTAGTGAGTATTGAGTACAAATGCATTTTTTAATGGAAAATAAGCATTAGTTTTTTTAAGCGAATAAACTTGTTTTGAAGTTACATTTTGATAAGATAATTGAAAATAGTATAATTATGCAACATGGGAGATAAAAACGGAAATTCTTTTTCCGAGGGAGAAAAAAGGCGTTTTTCGAAAGCTCCCTAGGGAGGAAAATGGCACTTTCCCAACTCGAGTGACAAAAAATTTTTGTTTGACAAATGTCTCAGTTTATGTTATAGAACCAATTTGTGTCAATTTTCAAATTGTAATTTTAAAAAATAAATTTTTAACTTTACACTTATTGTTACAATCTAAATATATAGAGAAGCGAATAGGAATAGTTATTTTATAAATGTGTGACCTTGATCTTATATAAAAATAGATATTTGTACACTCTCCGTATGAGATTGTTAGAAAAACAGTATAAATAGTTTTTTATACATTATTAGATCGTAAATTTGAATATCTGCATTTTTTATGCTCAAGAAACAATCTAGATTGTAGATTTACTTTATTTGAAGATCCGTGATAATTAGGTTAGATGGGAGGAAAATGACTGATCGACTCATATTATTCATGAATAATTTAAACATAAATGTTATTAATTAATAAAAAAGGAAATTATTGATTTTTGTCGCGGAAAAGCATTGACACTATCACTTTAAGGTGCTTTAAGGTTACGTTTGACAGCGAATTATCGCGCTTGCGCGTCTAATACAATGAAATCGACTCTGGATCTAATGACGTAGATCGTAATTTTTGCAAGCTAGATTTTTATTTTAACAATCTATTTGGATGAGTGTACCGAAAAATATTTTTCAGTACAAATATATTATCAAGTATTAAAAGTATAAATTTATACTTTTGTTCATAAAGTTATAGGCTTCCTGCATGGATTTGAATCAATACAAGTAGTGCCTCTAGTGGTAAGAAATTCTTAAGTTTTGGGATTAGCGCGAAATTAAATATAACATAATAATTAAAATAAATGATAAAATATATTAAAATATATTATTAATATAGTATAATATAATATATTATAATATAAAACATAAAAATATTACATTCAATGGCAATAATCTTAATTTATGACATGCATAAACAAATCTCAGCTTAATCCCAATTACGCAGGCGGGAGCCACTAGGGCGGCGCTGATATCGCCATGCAGGAAGCCTATACTCGACATGAAGAAAATTTATTGCAAACATTGCACATAACCTCAGTAGTAAATCTGCAATTTTTAAAGCTTCATTCTTTATGTTAATAAGACTTTTAGAATTTTAGAATAAGTTCAATTTATATTTAATTAATATTGCATTATGCTTACATTTAAAAAAACACAATGTAAAATAATAATAGTCACAGTTGACAAAGCACCTTGCTGATATAATACATTTACAAGTTTCTTGTATTTTGTTAATTACTTCTTTAAAAAAAATAAGAAAATTTCAATCCAAAGATTGTTTTTGTATAACTTATTGTTCGTTTTAAAGTTAAAATTACTCTTAATATAAAATAAACTGGGACATTTACCTTTTCTCTTTTTTTGAATATAACAAATGATTAGCATTAACAATTAAATTTAAATTGCATACTTTATCATACAATTTTATTTTTCTTTTGTAAAGAAGAATTATTAAAAATCTTTGTTGTTAATTGTTTGTCGGGTTTTATGTTGAAGTGTATCCTTTTACGATCCTTTACACATGCTGCAACATTTATCCCTTTTACGATGCTTTGCTCTTATAAAGTAAAAGTCATATTCGTGAATATTAACATTCAAACCATGAATCATCATATTACTCTCAAATTTTTTAATATCACTAAATCATTTTTTACATACCTTTGCTAATTTAAACTTCTAGAACTTTTGAAAATGTTATACTAAAAATATAAAAAAAGAACCTTCAAATGAAGACGAAAAAGCAAGCTCGAAAAATCAAACTAGAATGTCTAAGACAAGTAACTACTTACAAATATCAGATTATTTACTCGGAAATTATACTTTAATAAGAACATTTTTCTGCTCTTATCTGATAAGATATTTTAACTTCATTAGCGACTTACTTTGACGTAACAAATTAGCCAAATTATTAAAACGTTTCGAAACTTGGATAAATAAATTATGTTATGAAATTCATCTACGTGAATAACAAAATGAGAAAAAAGGCTTCAGCACTGTAACCTAATTATATGTTAATATCCCGAGTCTAATGTAATCGATACAGAAAATGCGTAATGCGTTAGTAAACCGTAATTAAAATTGATGGAGATTAATTTGCAAATGAGTTTTGCCGTCATACGCGAATTAAAACGCTGAAGATGTTTGTCATTATTCATTCACAATTAATACTAAATATTAATTTATATGTAACATCACAAATTCATTAAATCCTGGCATACAATTCAAAGCTCTTTGGATTCATTAATCAACGCCAACTCTCAATTGTACTGATAACTTGTGCATTCATTGCATTTATTATATAATTAAAATTTATTTATTACATAATTTATATTATGTATTATGCAATTATATATAATCAAAAAGTAAACATTCTTTTTGTTTTCCTATAACATTTCCATTCTACATTCTATGCAAATTTCTCAGCCGAATTATTTAGTCATCATTTTTTTTCAATTCCCACTTCATTTCCTATTACTCGCGTTGAATGATTTTTTCACTCGCGAAAATGGTTTCACGAAAATAAATTTGTCTTTAAATGTGCACATTTTTCTATCGACCAATTTGCTTCGTTGAAATTTCTTGTTGCGCAAAAAAAGTTAATGAAAAAATAGAAAGAACAAAAAAACACATTTTTACAGCTTCCGTCGGTATTCATCAACGAAAGTCTCGGGCGTTTTGATTTTGAAAAATATTCGACGCTAAAAAGGATGCGCTGTAGGGATTACGTCATTATTTCTGAAATTCACCAAGCTAACATCAGTCTCGAAGACGAGGTTATATACTTTGTTGCAGTGAAGGTAATTTTAGAATCAGGTCTATCGATTTGATTTCGTCTTATCAATTATAAGTATCCGGGTTCCAACGTTGTCACGTGACGTTGCGGAATATCTCATCGGAGCATAACTTTGGTTCCGCGTTTTAACATGCACGAAATCTACAATGTGTTCACGAATGCATTTACTATCTTTTCTTTCTTTTATAATTCGCAATATGAAGAAAACGAGAAAATTAATGGTTGAGTAGAATTCAGCCTGTGAGATATTTTGAAATTATACAAAATGGCGAAAAAATATAACAAAGTTGAAAAACAAGTGAAAAAATAAGCAAATAAGTTGTAAATCAAATATTAGTCCGTGCAACGAACGTTTCTTCGATCGTATCTGTGCTTCTGCATAAGCAGACATAATAGGACGAATATGAGAAATGCATATCAAATTCGCCGATACAGAAAACCTCAAAGAAACAGAAAAACACATTGAAACAAATAGATATTTCAAAGCAATTTTCTAGATAGTCAAAACAACTATCTAGATTGCAAAAGTACTAATACCCAGGAGGAAATCGCAACACGGCCCAGCGCTGGCTCAGCATTACCGCCGGTATTGCCAATACTAGCGCTAACACTGAGGCAAGATTGATTTGCTTGTTTGTTGACTCTGAACCAGCACTGGGATGATAACGTCAGGTATACTACGGACCAATTTC
>JABFPJ010000873.1:0-31842 GCA_022817425.1 Gryon sp. ZL-2020 | reverse complement strand
TATTTGTGTCTTTGTTTACACTGTGAAGAGTCCACTATTTCTCTCTTTTTTTAACCTATGTTTTAGTATGAAGAAAAAAAGATAACAATAGTGGACTCTTTGCAGGTTAAAAAGGACAGAAAAAGTGGACTCTTCACAGGTTCTACTGTATAATTATAGTATTTTCACTGGGATGTCTCCTCAACTGAATTTTAACTTGTATTCACAACAGATTCATTAATTTTTTTTTAATCTATTAACACAATTATTTTTCATTTTCAGTTTGGGAAGTTGCAACAGGAAGATGCGTTAAAACAATTCCCTGTGGTGGAGTTATCAGAAGCGTGGCTTGGTCTCCAAGCAAAGCCTTGTCTCTTATAGCAGTGGCAGCTGACAAAAAAGTTATTCTGATCAATCCTGGAGTCGGAGATCATTTAATCACGAGGAAAACTGATGAATTGCTTGAAATCATTCCACAAAGTGATGCCTTAGGTTAATATTCAACTGCTATTATTTATTATATTTAATGCGATTTGTAAATGTAATCAAATTCAAACTGATTAGATAAATATTAAATATTATTATTCCTTTTGTTTCATTCGAATACATTTTAAAAATGAGCAATTTTTTCTTTTTTAGTGAACGAAAGAGTAAGTGCGGCAGTTCAGTGGGAACAAGCTACAGGAGAATATGCACAGAAGGGAATGCGAATTATTTTGAATCACTTCAAAACTGTGAAACAAGTAACTTGGCATGGAAAGGGAGATTACTTTGCCACTGTTATGCCCGACGGACAAAACCGATCGGTTTTGATTCATCAAATATCCAAGAGAAGATCACAATTACCATTCAGTAAATCGAAAGGACTTATTCAGTGTGTTCTGTTTCATCCAATTAGACCATTCTTATTTGTTGCTGTACGTTATTAATTAATTCGTATTTATATTTCATTTTATATAATTATAATTAGGCCTCTCAGTTGGATTTATTATATTATAATTTTTTTAAATATATAATATAATTTTTTTTTTTCAATTTTTTGCATTTAAAAGTGTAAGGAGTATTTCATATAATTAAAAATAATTCTACGGTAACATATATAAAAGCTTTGAGAAAATGATAACTGAACTATTTGAACTTTAAAGTGAACTATTTTGAACAGTTCAAACTATGGTATAATTAATAACAAAATATAATCTGTAAACATTATTTTGTAATTATCATTTATAGATTTTGAGAATGAAATGAATTTTATGTTTTATACTAGAAAGTTGTATAAAATATAAATCAATTTGTTTGAAAATTACAAAAAGACCAATTGACAAGTCTGATTATAATAACTTATTCAAGTAAATAATAATATTATTTCATTTATTCAAACAGACTCAACGTCACGTTAGAATATATGATTTATCGAAACAAGAGTTAGTCAAAAAACTTTTATCGAATTCTCAGTGGATATCAACAATGGCTATTCATCCAGGTAATAATAGGATATATTATAAGACATTGTGTATTAATTTTGTTATATATTAATAATAATTGTTAATTAATTAATGTTAATTTTGTAATTTTAGGTGGCGACAATGTTTTGGTGGCCACGTATGATCGCAAAATGTTATGGTTTGATTTGGATTTGAGCTCCAAACCTTATCAGACATTGCGTCTTCATGGTACAGGCGTACGAGGCGTTGCTTTTCATAAACATTATCCTCTATTTGCCTCCGGTGCGGATGACAGAGGACTTATTGTATCTCACGGAATGGTTTACAAGTAATTATTTTTTAAATTAATATTTCATTATTATAAGTTCTTTTTTTTATTTCAGACCTTTATTCGCATTTTATTAAGAAAAGAAAAAATAAAATGGAACAAGCCAAATGAAATATTTGCATATCGAAATTGTTAAACATTAATTTCTTTTCTTTTTTCCAGCGATTTATTGCAAAATCCATTAATCGTTCCTTTGAAACGCTTATGTGATCATGAAGCTTATCACGATTTTGGCATTTTTGACGTTATGTTCCACCCAACTCAACCTTGGGTATTCTCCGCAGGAGCAGATTCAACTATACGATTATACGTATAAATAATATTGTTTTTGTAATGTACGTTTTATAATAATAAAAAAATAAAGTTGTTATTTTATAAAAATTAATATTTTCTATCAGTGTTGTTATGATTTATGCATTTCCAAATTCTTTGACTTTCCCAAGTTTTCCAGACTAAAATATAATTTTACAGAAGTTTTAAATAAGAAATAAATAAAAATTAAATATTAAAACATCTTATATAAATAAACTTTTGACTAATTTTAATGTTAAACATCAATAAATTAGCTGCTTTTACAATTTTGCAATATTTTAAAAACTGTAAATAATAGTATTTATGAACAAAAACTTAGCAAAATGAAAAATTGAAAAAATGTTTGTAGACATATACGTTATTTTCATATCTCAGAAACAATGTCAATAAAGCCCAATTAACGTATGAAAATGGCGTATTAAAAATATATTAACAATCTATATTAAACAAAAAATATATTAACATTATATTTGTAAAGAAATTATATTTACAATATATTCAGTATATATTAAAAATATATTCACAATATAATTTTAATTTTGCTATGAAAATATATAATTAAAATATATAATTAAACAAAAAATTCAAAAATAATTATAAAATTCTTGGACTTTTCTAAAAAAAATAAAATGTGACTATTCCAAGTTTTTCGAATGCGCAAAAACTTGTTTATTTATGAAATTTCATAATAATTAGTTCAATATTATATTTTTTTATTTAAATAAAATTACAATTAAAACAAAATTAATAAAAAAGTATATAATAAAAGCTTAATTTTATTTTTTAAATTATTATTTTATATTTGTTTTATCAATTGTTTTTTTTGTGCAAGAATTGCGCGCAAATTCATACTAATAGGTGGAAGGGGTAAAATGAGGGCAGCACTGGTGCTTTTCTTATAAAACCGATGCGCTTGCGAATATAGTTACATTCCCTCTATAACCGGCCAGATAGTAAAGTCGTGCACGTGATAACAAAAGTTCGAGCATGCTTTAACTTATTAGAAGTAAAAAGTAGTTTAGTGTAGTTTAAGTTTTTTATAAAAGAAAAGTGTTTTCGTTTGTAAAAAATAGTCATCAAAATTCAAGAGGACAAAGGAACTGAGTTGGTAAGAAACTTATTTTGATCATTTTATTAATTTATTTTGAAAAAAGTGTTATATTTTAATATCTGATTTTGCTGATAACCAAATTGTCTGAAATATAAAGTATATGCATTTTTATTATAAATTTAGATACAAATTGTTGTAAAATGTGTTGATTTCATCAATTTTGTGCAAAAATAGAATCTTAAATATTGTACAAATTCAAATATATCGTTTTTATTTCAGTCTTTGTTCTGCCGTTATAAGCCATCAAAACATAAACACATCACATCAACAAACAATTTAACATTTGGAGAACAATGATGGCAGGTCCATCGGTAAAACGAGAAAAATATGATACATCGTAAGTTTTCGTTTTTAATAAGATTTTTATATAATTTTGATTTTGATTATAATTAATTTTTGAAATATTTTTCAATTATTTTAATTTAATTTAATTTAATTTCTTGTTATTAAAAACGTTTTTCTTGTAGACTTCTTTTGTTTAAGAAAAAGAAGAACTTTTTTATACATGCAGATTTTTATTAAAATAATTCTATAATTAAACTTTCTAAACTGAACTTTAACAATCTTACAAAATAAATAAATGTAATAAAGTAAATATTAAAAAGAATTATAATATTTTATAATAAAAATCGAAATGTATTATTTTAAATATAATTCAAATTTAACATTTTGTTAATTCCATTTTGTAATTTCAACTTTGATTTTTTTAATTTCAATTCAACTTTTCTTTTGTTGATTTAATTTTCAATATTGTTTTTATTTAAAACAACTTTTTTAATCAAGTTCGTATGTATTTTTTTGGTAAAACTGCAGTTTAAAGAGGATACATATAAAAACTAACAAAACTAACAACATTGTATAAATGGGAATCGCCCGTAAACTGCAGTTTAGTCATTTTTTAAATAAGATTTTTATAATTTTGATTATAATTATTTTGTTTACATTTTTTTAAATTAAATGTATATAATACATTGTTGAATATATATTGAAACGCATTTCTTTTGTTTTTCTGTTTTTTAACGTTTTTCGTGTTGACGATTTTTGCTTACGAAAAATATATTGTAAAAAAATAATGATATTATAAGAAAAATCGAGATTTATTATTTTAAATATAATTAAAATTAATATTTTGTTTAACTTTCATTTTAAAATGGATATTTTTAATTTCAATTTGACTTTGCTTTTATTGATTTAATTGAATTTTCAATATTGTTTTTATTTAAAGTATGTTTTTATTCAAGTTAATTAATTAACTACATTAAATTGGCAAGATATTTGTATTAAAATGTATAAATTAACTTCACAATTTACAGATTTAAATATTTCGAATTTTATAATTTTGGAATTTTTCAAATTATAAGTTTATGTATTTATTTCATATAAACTTAAGATTTTAGGCTGATAGCAAAGTATTGAATAAATGAATGAATGAACTTTAGATTTTAATTTAAACATATTAATTAACAATTGTCAGATAAACATTTGTAACTACAAGTTTTCATAAACTATAAATATAATAAAATTAATTCATAAAATAACAATATACAATTATTTAAAAAGAATTGCATAAAGATTTGGAAAAAGATCATTTAAATGAAACAAATGTAAAAGATATTAAAAAGATTTCTAAATAAACAGTATTTTGTCAAATAATCAAAATATTTAATAACTAATCAATATTATTGATTTTAAGCTAAATTCACACAAGATGTAAATTTTTTGTTTTCAGGAGTTCAGATGAAGTAGACGAAGTGGACGACGGTGAAGAAATGGAGGAGGATGTTGAGGTTGAGGAGGATGTTCAGATTGAGGAGGAGGAGGTTCCCGCTCAAGCATCTGATGAATCAGATAAAGACGAGGAAAAAGCCATTTCACGTCGCAAGTATGACTTTTATTTATTTATTTTTTTTTTTTTTTACATTTAATGTTTTTAAATGTATAATATATATATGCATATATATAAATTTTTGTTCTAGATGTGAGGAAGAAATGCGACAACTGATACGTGATCATGAGAAATATGAGTCTTACTTAAAGAAAGCAACAGCGTAAGTAAATCAATTATTAAAAACAGAAACATTCCAATTTTTTTATTTTCATATTTATTTAATTTAATATTTAATATTCCTTTTTTAATTTTTATAGGCCAGACTTCACTGAGCGTGAAAGAAAAATTATGATAATGTATCTGATTGTTCACAACGGTATATATCAGTCAAAAGGATTGCAAATTTGGCGTCAAATGTTGAAAGAGAAAGTAAGTAAAAAATAAAATATTAGATTTTTAATAAAAAAAAATATATGTATATATATATATATATTAAATAAAAGGATTTTATTTCTTTTTAGATATTGACGCACAGAACTCCGCATAGTTTATGCAACCATTTGAGACAATTCATTATGCCAAATCTCGAGAAGATGAAGATTCCGGCTCCATTTAAAGACGATTTCAGACGTATGAACGTCGTCAAAGCCCGGCGACCAAGAATTCCTAAGGCTAAGAAGCCCCGAAAGCTTAAGCATTAAACAAAATAATGTAAAGCTTGATTATAAAGAAAACCGTTAGTACAATGATAAGTGAAAAAAAGTTTTATTTAAGTTTAAAGTTTAAAACAAGAACGATTATAGATTGGTTTTCTTTACCAGATTAAAGAAGTGAAAACATAAGATTTAAGAAATCAACAAAATAAAAAAAAAAGAACGAACAGAAATATGTTGTAATAAAAGAAATATTTATTTTTTGTAATAAGAAAAACGACATTAATGAAGATAAATAAATTTACGTGTTTATTTATTTCGTGTTATACATTTTTATTTTTGAAAAAATGCCCATGCTTTTTTACCTTTACAATTAAGATATGAAATAATTCACTCATTTTTTGTTTTTCTCATTCTGAATTTATTTATTTTTCAGTTATTTTATAAAATTAAAACTTAAAATTAATAATGTGACTATACTTAGTATGTCTTTACAATCTTAATTCGTAGAATCTGATATACAATGAAATATTTAAATTAATGTAGTTTTCTCAACAATCAGTCTGTTATGCGAATTTATTATTTTGATTGTAATATCAAAATTCCATAAATACCTATATAAATGTTAATTCTTTGTACAAGTATTAAAAATACACTTTTTTTGACTCTTTAAATATCACGTAATTAAAGTAATAATTTGATCGAATATACTTATTAATTAGTTAAATATACATTATAGTATCCCAAATACTTAACGATAAAAATAAACAACGATATTTTTATGTATACAACTTAATTTAATATTTATTCCTTTGCATCGCCTATGCCATCTGCATTAATTGCAAATGTTGCTTCGCCCTCAGGCAAACAAGGAGAATCGTAGATTTTGCAAACTCTCGTTTCGCCTCTTCCTTTCCTTAATAATAATCTCGTTGTGCTTGCGTGTGCCAGAATATGACCTCCCACAGGTTTCTTTGTGTCTCCACCAAACATACTTGCCGCACCATCAACCTGCGCCACCACTTGATTTGTGATCACTACAGCTACTCCAAATTCATCAGCTATCCTGCATTCAAAAAATATGTATATCTTTCATTAATTAATTTAATTAAGATACGACTTAATTTAGGTTTAAATAAAATTTGAATGATTTTAACATTAAACAGCAACAAATTAACTATTTTCAAAATTTGGCAGTATTTTCGAAATTACAAATAATTTAATTTAATATATTAAACATTAATAATTTTTCTGAATATAATACATTTTAAATGGAAAGAATCCCTAGCAAAACGAAAAATGTATTGCAAATATATTTGTTAATATATTGTTAATGTAAAACTATGTATTCTAAATATATTCACTAAATAATATTAACAAACTAAATTTGGAGTAATTGTGAATGTATTTTGAATATAGTATGAATACATTAAGCATATATTAACAATATATTTTTAAAGACAAAATATTTTCACAATATATTCATTCAATTTTTTCATTTTAATAGGAAAATATGTAATTAAAATGAAATTTGAAAACAGTTAGGAATCTAACTAAAATTAAAACAAAATTTAAGTGTTCCCTCTTTTATATAATTTACAGTCAAAATATCATAGTTTTAACTCTTCAACTGCATTTATTATGAATATGAATAATGTTTTTGAAATGTGTATTATTGGAATAAATATATTAATAAAAAAAACATTGTTTTTGGTACGTTCCTCTATACTTCTAATGTTAAATTCCTTATCTTTGGCAACTAATATCTCAATAATTAAATTAAAAAAAAGCTTCATTTTTGGAATTTACGTAAAAATACTTGAATTAAAACATTTAAGTACAATGGATATTATTATATAAAATAATATATCTGTGGCTTGAAGGAAAAACCGATTAACTCCATTTTTTGGAAAAATAGAGTTAATGATAATTTCGGATTTTAACAACCTTATATTTTCATTTTTTGAGACCATATTTATCGAAATGTAGTACTATATCACCATATAGGAAGGTTAAATATATATATTATACTTTTTCTATATATATGACTGCAGGTTGAAAAATTGAAATACGTTTTTCTGAAAATGTGTAAACGTGGAGTTAATTGATTTTTCCTATAAACCACAAATATATTAATTAAAGGATATTATATTAAAATAATTAAATAATAATCAAAAATTATAATATTCAATGTATAATGAATATTAAAATATTCATTATGAACAATACAAACCTAAGCAACAATCGCATGAATCGTCCTAAGTGTGTTTGTCTGGTCTGCAGTTCACCACGTCCCGTATAATCTGTTCTGTACAAAGCAGTAGCACTGTCAACTATAAGTAAAGCGTATCGGGATTCAGTCATCATGGCACTGGCTTCAAGCAGCAAATTCGTCTGATGATCCGTGTTGTAAGCGCGAGCGCAGGCTACATTTTCCAAGGCCGATTTCGCTGACATTTGATACTTTTCGGCCACAGCGACCAAACGCTCGGGTCGAAAGCAACTTTCTGTGTCTATGTAAATGCATTTACCCTCGGCTCCTCCCATGTCAATTGGCAGCTGACAATTCACCGCCAATGTGTGACACAATTGGGACTTTCCTGTACGAAATTCGCCGATTAATTCTGTAATGCTGCCAGTTTCAATACCACCCCCTAGAAGTCTGTCGAGTTCAGTTGATCCTGTCGTTATATATACAATATTTGCTCGTATCTGAAATATCTCAGTCGCAGTTTTAAATCCCATTGCTATTAATTTCGATGCTTCTTGTAGAAGTTTATCGGCCTTGGCTTCGCTGATGCCTTTGATTGTTGTTAAGTGTTTTTTAGCAGCAAAAGCCACCGATTCCACGGTAAAGAAACCGGCATCTTGAAGCTTTTTGATGTCAGAAGCAGTGATTCCATTGCCCTGTTTTCAAAATAATAAATAATATTTTTTGATTTTATTTCAAATAATTAATTTTTATTTTAAATAATGTTATTTTTCATTTTATTTTAAATAATGTTATTTTTTTATTTTATTTTAGATAATACTATTTTGGATGTATTTTTATATTTTATGAAAATGAAGCAAATATTTTAAGTTAATAATATAATATATACAGAGATGGGCAAGCCCATTACTCAATTAATCCATATATTTAATAATTATTAAAAATAATACAATCAAGTAGTAAAAAATTTGTATATTTATCTTATAAAAAAGGACTGTCTTCAACTAAAAATAAAGGTAACATAGTTATTATTAGTGAAACCAGTGAAAAATATGGATTTTAATTCAGAAAGTAATTGAAAAGTAATTGAATTTTCAATTAACCATTACTTTTGTAAATAAAATTAAATTATAAATTCAAACTTAGCAAAAGTAAGATCATAAATAGAATTATTTGTTTATTTGACTCTACAACTTGCCAAATAACAACAAAGTTTTCAATTATTTTCAAAATGTATAATATTTTTCCAATTTTTTAAATTTATTATAAGTAATTGGGTAATTACTTTTGCCCATCTCTGAATATATATAATATATATAATATATATAATATATACTATAATATAATATAATATAATAATAATATAATAATAAAATAATAAAAATTTATTACTGGCGTACGGTTGAGGTTTTACGCTTTGCGACTCGACCATAGCCATTAAAGACAACAACAACAACATAAAATAATAAAAAAGTTAGATTTACCTCCAAAGATTTAACCAATTTAGCCTGAGCATTTGCATTTTGATCATCATCCACTTCGTTTATATCAACAGTTGTCGCAAGTGCTGCACTCATTTTGATCTAAACAAATAATTAAAAATCACTTTAATATAAAACTTTTCTCATACTACTTTTTTAAATGTAAAATAAACTTTTTTTGTTTTAAGCTTTGAAAAAATGTGTCTTTATGTACGTTGACATTCAATAAAATTTTAAATAAACTTGAACTTAATATAAATATTCTATTAATTTAAGAAATTTTGTATGAGAGAAAAAAAGAAGCGCTTTCGCATTTTAAACTTAAAACCAACAAGTATTGAAGTATTAACTCTTTGACTTATATAAATAATTATAATTATAAACAATTTCCCGCTAAAATCAAGCTTCTAGATTGTTTCAATGTGTTTGCGCTTTATTTTAAATTTGAACGAACTAACCTTAAATTAAACAATTGTTACAAAATGTTAATTTTGTGAATTAATTGTATGATATTATTTGTTCAGTTTGTATCAAATAGTATTACGGTTCCGATAAGTTATTGTTTTCGACACTTATAAAAATGTTAATCACGATTGTTATAAACACGTTTAAACACGTTTATTCAACTTGTCAAATATGTAAACACATAGATTGGTTATGTTTAGCTTTGTTTGTGTGCAAAGAATGAATTGAGCTTAAGGTTAAGGTTTGAATTTTGAATGAACATAGCACCGAAACGATGTTATGACGAAATTTGAAAATGTATGAAAAATTGAAAAATTAATGAAAAAGTCGAAAGAAAATTACAAATTCATGAAATAATCAAAATGTCTTGAAAAAATTGGAAAAATGTGAAACAGTTAATATTCCAAGATTTCAAGACAAATTCTTGAAAAAAATGTAATTTTATATAAAAATGTTGAACTTGGGATTAAACATAAAATCAACAAATTCATTTTTGAAGACAGCTTAAATTTTATTTAATTTACAAACCAAAATACAATATAAACTATACTGTTGTACTTTTTATTAATCGTTTAACGTTAAATATTATAACTTATACAAAATGAAATGTTGAAATGTTTATCGAATGTTTAATCGCTCGCTTCCTCTTCACTATCTTCAGCAGAACTCTTTGCTTCCGATTCAGAAGCGCTTTCCTCTTCTTCCGATTCCTTCTTCTTTGATTTCGATGATTGTTTGGGTTCTTCTTTCACCTTTTTCTTCGGCTTTTCTTCTTCACTGTCACTTCTTGCTCTTTTATCAGATTTCTATAATATAAAAGAAATATAAATTATATAATTAATTATATTTTTCTACTTTTAACTTTCTTATTAAAAAGGATCATATATTGACCATATATTAACAACATATAAACAATATACGATCCTTTTTATTAAGATTATTATTGAAGTAATGAATGAAAAAAATACCTTTTTATCAGAATCATCATCGCTACTGCTGTCACTATCGCTAATATATTCTTTACTCTTAAAAGTGCCAGGAGCAGCTTCTTTTTTAGCACTTTCTTTTTTATCCTTCGATGAAGATTCTTTCTTCTTTTTCTTATCTTTCGTCTCTTTCTTCGAACCAGAATCCTTACTTTCTTTGCCACCACCACTTGCATTATATTCCTTCATTGCAGCATTATAGTCTTCTTTAGCCTTAGCTGCTTTCTCATTCCATTCTGACTTATCCGTCAATTCCTTCCACATTTCACCGCCTTTCTTCGAAATTTCGGTAATGGCAATTCCTGGATTATCACTTTTGATTTTCTCGCGCATACTATTCAGATACAACATAAACGCTGTCGGTGGTCGCTTAGGCTTATTCTCGTCTTTGTCTTTCTTCGATTTGCGTGGTTTTCTTGGTTTCTCAGACTAAAATTTAAAAATTATAATTTTTTATTTATTTCAAGAAAGCACTTCTCATTACAGTAATACAAAAATTAAAATACTTACTACAGTCTTAGCAGATCTCGATTTCTTTTCTTTCTTCTCCTTTTTCTTTTCTTTCTTCTCACTTCCACTTCCAGAATCATCGGAATCTGCATCACTATCAGTTGTAGCTGGATTACTATCGTATTCTTCAGCCACGTCACTTTCATCCTAAACAAATTGATAAAATGTAAATTATTAAAAACAAATCAATCTGAATAATCGAAATATTTGAACAGCGATTAATGACTAATCACCTGATTGGGATTAAAATCTTCATCAGTCGATTCGCCTTCCTCAGAATCTTTGTCTCCATCTTCATCTCTCTCTTGAGCTTCTGCTTTAACTCGAGCCAAATATGCATCGGGTTCATCTTCTTGATCGCTGTCTCCAAAGTCGTCATAATTAAGTTTATCCTATAAAGAAACAAATGCAACAAAATCATATTAAATATTGGTCATGTAATAAAGTTAGAATTTGTATTTAAATACATTCACTTGTTTACTTACACTCTTTCCTCTATTCTTAACACGTAATTTCTTAGCAGTTATATAATCAAAAAGTTTGCCGTATTCTTCTTTTTCAATACTGCTGAACGTGTGAATAACACCGGTTGTAAGCTCAATTTCAAAATCAAATGATCTGGTCGATCCTCCTCCACGTGCAAAGTTAACAGATGCAATTTCATCAAAACGAATATGCAATGGAGGTTTGTGCACGTAAATGAAACCTCTTTCAAGTGGGTACAAATAACCGGCTGCTGCTTTGAATGAACAACCTATTGCGGGTGTTCCAGAATGTCTGAAATCAAGAAAATAAAATATTACGTATTCTAATAAAAAAGATTATATATTTGCACATTTTCCATATAAGGTTAATTAGGGCCAAAATATGGTTAATATATGTTTTATGTATGGATAATATATTATGCTTATTACTACAGTATAATAAATAATTTAATATATTAAATTTTTTAAATCAAAATTTATCTAAAAAACTTTTAATTTTGTATTATCTTACCCAGAGAAACCACCAGTTGACGTTAGTTTCCTGTTACTAATAACTTTCATAACTTTTCCAACGACCTCGTAAGTAGGACCAGACAACTCTTTCGTTAATTTATCGTCATACTTTTCTTTAAGCTCTTCTCTGTGAACAAATATTTATAACAATAATAATAATATATCATTTTAACAAATATAAAGAAAGGAGATAATCTAATAATAAAACCAAACTTACTCTGAAAACGGAAGTTCAATAGACGATTCTTCTTCCTGATTAAACAATAATACTAAAAAGTGATATCGTGTCTGACCTTGCTTTATTGGAGGATCCAAACTGACCTATAATTTTGCGAATAATTAATAAATCAATGTTCAAATTCAAAATCAAAACATAGCAATGTTTGATTGTACTTACAACAAAGAACATTTGTCGTCCATCTTTGTGAGGTAATAAAAATAATCGAAGCACAGTAGACATTGGAATTTTGTAATCAAAAGTTTTACCGTGTAATTGAAAGAAAGATTGAAAGATTTTGATGTCGTAACGACCACTGAAATATGAATATTAAATAAGTAAAATAATGATGACAATGTTTAATTATGAAATTATAATTCAAAGATGATGTAAATTTAAAATTATACCGAGGCGTGAGACAATGGATCTCGCGGAAAATGGCAATAGCGTCTCCACTGACGCTGATAACTGAAGCCTTTTCCATTACACGCTGATGAAAAGCTTCAACAGGATCTTGATCGGAAGTATCTGTTACTGGAATGTGAAATCTCATTTCCATTAAACTCACTGGCGCATCATCATTCTGAAAATAATTTTTAAATATCATTTTTTCAAACTGAATTTAAGTAATTATACTTGTAATATATCTTTGTTCTTATTTTAATATCTTACCTGATGGAATTCTAAAGTAACCTCGTTTTTGCCAGTATTGCATTGTGATACATTACTAAGAGGAATCTCAAAAGAAGTATGATGTCCAACATCAAAACTCAAAACTGAACCATTGAATTTTGCAGTACCCCAATTCCAGCCTTTAAGACTAAGCTCTTTTTCCAGCATATCCTTTTTATAATTTTCTTTGAAAAATTTGGCAAGTTTCTCTTGATCCTGTAAGAATCAAACATTGTATTAATAATTTGATAATACAAATTAAATTAATGTATATATTCATAATTAATATATAAATTATAATTATAATAAGTATAATTTAAATGTATATTCTATTAATACGTTGAATTACATACAGATTCTTTGAAACCACGAAATCTGTGTAAGGTTCCATTTTTCAAAAACAATCGTAAGCCCAGAGTTCCGAAAGAAAACTTTTGAAAATTGACAAGATCCAAGTCGTTCGCAGGAATCTGTTCGACTTTACCAGTCTTTTGGTTTTTAAATATTATATTCTGATCGGTTAATTTAAGTTTTCCATTGGTCTGTAAAATAAAATACAAATTATCACATATATTCACATATATACATCTATATATATATATATATATATGTATATACAAACAAAACGAATGGTATTTCGATTTCTTTGTTCACCAACTATATGTGTAAAAATGATATACAACAAAACTTACATAAAATCACGTAATATAATCAAATATAGATATTTTAATTTTTATAATCATACATAGATTATTAATTTATAATATTTATTTTTAAATTATAAACTGCAGTTTCATTATAATTACGTTTGCAATTGTATTCATAATTGTATGCAAAATACACCATTTCATTATTGTTAATTAATAATTAATAAAAAAAAATTAATGTTTTAAAAGTGACTATATTATTTATTTAATTATCAATATTTAATGATATTAACATTTAATAACGTATTCTACGATAAAAAGTTGTACGAAAGTATAGGTTAAGTTACTCACCATAGCACCCTTCACTTCCGCCAAAATATTAGGATATTCAAGATCCATTTTGGTTGTCGTTTAGTTTGAATATAAAAGCAATAATTACGCCCTAAAATTCAACTAAAAATGACAAAAAACAATAATTGTTAAACAGTCCAATCTTAATTTTATTGCATGCGAGCCGCTTGTCGCTTGTTATAAACATCCATTACCCGCCAACGACATCAATGACCAATGTGCGTTTTACATTTGCAGTGGCAGCACCAGTCAGACGTTCTGCGAATTTATATGTAAACAATAAATAAACATTTTATACTGCAATAAATACTTGTATTTTTTATAAACTTCCGTATTAAATTCAAAGCAATATTTTATAACAATTTTTAAAACAATATATTCATTATTAATAAATAATTATGTTAATAATAAAATGCTTTTTTATTTACATAAAATAGCTCTGATAAAGAATACAAAATATATAAACAAAGAATAATTTATTTTTTATGCTTACTGCAATGATATAAATATTACTTTATGATTTAATTATTGTTAATTATAATATATATTTTTCAAGGGAGTATTATATTTAAGAGATTGATACGTCAAAAATATTTGAATCGGATAAATCAGGTTAGATCGATTGACTTTTATAAACAGGGTAGCCAAACTGATAAAAAACACCTGTTACCACACACGTGAGGATCATTATTCAATACTTCCAGAAAAACGGTTAAATTTATGTACACAACAAACCGGCTTTACGTGAAAGTCAAATTTTCAATAAATAAATAACCAACGTCAAATTTTGCTACCAATTTTTTGTGATTCCATTTTGTCGATTCGTATTTAAGATCTTAGGTACAAGTCGCGTATTTTAGTTTAAAAGTGATTACAATTGTAGATTTTCTTTTTTTTTCGGAACAAAGACACTACACCTACAGCATTGTAAGCATTCTGCTTAAATGAGTGAAAATTATTTATCATATAAAATAATTTAATAAGATATAAATATGTCAACATCGGAAAATTCATTTTCAAATTACGGTAAGTTGAACAAATATCTATGAAGAAACGATTTTTCTTAGAATTTCTTTTGAAAATATATATTTTTATTTAAGTAGTAATAATGTAATAAAGTAATATGAAAAAAATATTAAAAAATTAAATTCTGACAATAACATTAGTTTTCTCTGTTTTTCTATTTATAGATTCTTCGTATGATTCTGGTTCACGGATTTTGGATAACGCTATGATAAAGTCAACAGAATCATCAAATTCATCCGATTTTTCGGATATTTATCTGAATAACAATTGTGCAATTTCTGTAACAAAATGCAATGAAACCACGGACTCGGACAGCACAATTACTTCAAGCAATAGTCCAAATAGTAGTTTGAGTTCAAGGCAATCAATTATTCTCGCAGGGTCTCATAAACAAAATTCGTGTTCTTTTATATATGAGAAGAAAAAAACTTTGCCATCCTATATTACATTGAAGGTTGAGTCAAATCCACACAAATTGCATACTTTTCCTGAACACGGTAAAATTACATTTTTTAATTGTAAAATGAGATTGAAAAATCGAAAAAATGAATTATTTGTTAAAAAGATTATATATTTTTCAGTTTCTGATAATAAGACTCCACGGATAGTTGTAACACCTCCAACTCCGCAAAAGTCATCACCCACGTTAAATATTACCAATAGGCGTAATATCGTATCACCTGTTGCGCAGTATATGAAGGGCAAGGGTACTGTGAAAGGGCGAAAAATTGTCATCAAATAACTGTTAGTTGTTTTAAGTTGAATTTATTGCTATTTCAAAAGTTTACGTACAAATAAATATTAAGGTAATGTTTTAATTAAATATATTTTTCGCAATATGTTGTAATTATAATATAAATAAGTTTAATTAATATAAGAATAAATAGTTTTATATTTATATAAATGGCTTGTTGACTTATTCTTATTTTAAATATAATTAAATGTAAAATTGTAATGCAATTTTTAATGAAATTGAAAGTTTGTTCTTATTTATCGGATTTAAACATTTTGTGCAAATTCATTAGTCTGGGAGTGCCACAAATTCATTTTATTTGATATGTATAATAATTTAAAAATTATACTGCAATTTATAAAAAAATAATAATTATACATATATACAATTATACATATGAAATAAAATTACTTGCTTTATTATAACATTTATTTCACTAAGTTTCTCATGTATTTTTGTGAATACTGCAGAAACTGGTAAATTACATTCCAATTTTTATTCAACATTGAGATTCTAAAACATCATTTCTCTACTTTCGTATTTGAAATTCAAAGAGAGAATATTCTGTTATTTCCTGTTCATTACGAAATTCGGTTTTCTCTATTTTGCATGAAGGACTTCCAGTAGTTTGCAGCCAATGTTTCCTATAAAAATTATTTTGAGTAAATTATTATGAATAATTATTATTTATTATGCATGTTTTTTATGATATTATAATAACAGAATTAAGTTTCTTATATTACAATTAATGTTTGCACAATGATAAATTATATCTGTTAATTATTTCAATTAATATATAAATTATAATTGTTATTTACATTTCTTCAACTTTAGATTGCTCTCCTTCTAGTCGTCCTACAACTGTTCCTTTATCCGTATTCATGCACCAGCCACGTAAACCTAATTCTTTACCTCGTTTTTGAGTAAACTAAAATGTTTTATCCAAAGTAAAGCATGAAAAATAATTTAAATAATTTATAAATAAAGGTAATATAACATTTTTAAAATCAAATAATTTTGTATTAATACATGTATTATATATTTTAAACTTTCGAAAATGCAAAATTTTCAAAATGTTAAGTTATAAAATGGTTAAAAGTTAAATAATAAACAGAAAACGATCTTCATTACCTTTCTGAAGAACACCCCTGCAAATAATAAATGAACTATTACATCAATTGTAACAAAATTAAACGCAGATTAAGTTTAAAATTAGATAACGAAAATAACACTTCACCTTGGACAATTCCATAAACCTCAAAATCTACTCCAATTAATTTAGACATACTTGTAAGTTTAATATTGTTGTTTAACGGACATGGAATCAATATAATAACCGCGATAATCACGATATTTGAGTACTTAAAAGTTGATAGCAGTCATAATAAATGTCACACGTCAATCTATTGCCTTGAAGTTGTGTTCACATTACCTGTATTTTTTACTAGACTAGAATTCAAATTGCCAATATTATCTGAAGATTCACTAGATAGATATTCTCATTATTCAAATTTAAAATTCATTGATAAAAAATATCAAAATCAGTTTATCATTTATTGCTTTAATAATTAATTAAACAGTAGAAGTAATAAATTTTTTATGCATTTGTATTTATTATAATTTTTATAAATGTAATATTCTATGGGAAATAATTATTTAACGACACTTTATTTTTTTTTAATTTTATATATCATGTTTTTAAATTTACATTAAACTACTATTTTATATTATATGGGATACAACAGCTTAATTAAATAAATGTCCAATTTCAAAAGTAATAATTAATGAATTTATTCATGCAAAATTAAAATGATTCGGGAAATAAGTGTGATAAGAAGTAGATTTAACACAATGACTATAGTTTTATTTAAAATTAATTTAAGAGATACATTTATATACATAAAAAATGTATGACTGTTAAAATTACGCATGTAATACAGACATTGTTTCGTGCACGTTTACATAATCACATATGGGCTTGTATCACTTATCTCACATAATCATTTAACCTTTGAAAGAAATTCGATCACTGGATGCAATAGGCATTTCTGTAACTATCTAACTAAGTAGTAAAAAGAATTACCAGAACAAAAAAATGTATAACAACCTTAACAGTACGACATCGAATAGTAGGAAATTATACAAAAATATACATACTAACCAATAGAAAACTATATAACAACTATATAATAACATTTCTGTAAATTTTTATACTTTTGTCACATCACTTTTAACAATTCGAAGGGCATCAAAAGATCGAATTTCCTATATTTTTTTTCATTGAATCAGTTTCCTACAATTAATACCGGAATGTTACAAGTTTTTTAACTTTATTTATTCAGAAAATATATATTTGTTTAAAGCTTTCCAATACGTGCGAAAAATAATTTAAAAATGAAAAAGAAAATAGAAAAAAATGAAACAAAATAATGCAAAAATATATATCCGCGTAGGCCACTGACATCCGATGATTTTTTCAAAATCACCACCTTTCGTCATGTCTTTCGTCATGACTATACTGACGACGTATTCTAATTTGTTCTTATATCATAAATAGTTTAAATATATTATACCTATACGAGTTGCTATAACATTGCGAAAGAATAATTTACATTACTTTTTTTAAATCTCGAAGCGTTTCCTTAATAGAAACACAAGTTCGTCTCCATGTATGCGCTTGGTATAAATAATTCATTAGTTAATTAAATAATTATACAAAAATGTTTGAAAATAATTCAACAGTGGAAAAGATATACCGATGATCATTCCAAAGTTTTACAGCATCGCATCTTTTTTCTTTTTAACATTTATATGCGAACAAAAAAGATTTCAACATGTCTATCGTCGAGACACGAACAATAGGCTGGGCTGCGCGTTTCAACATTTTCCATTTTTTTATTTGTTTTTCTCCTTTTTTCCTTTTTTTTTTCTTTTTTTTATAACTTATTTATTTATATAATTATATATAACACAAACAGAGTTTTCTTATTCTGTGAAATACGTCTTTACACACACGTACATACATGCACACATTAATATTGAGATTCGCACATTTGCAATATATAGATATGTAATATTGAATGTACATATATATATATTTCGTTTTGTATAATATAGAATTATAACTTTTGTATGTCAAAATTTATATTTAAATTTATTTATATGTAATATATTTATATACTTTATATTTTTCATTAATTTATATCGTAGTTTTTGTTTTATATATATGTATATATGTATCTTTGAATTTTTCCGTAAAATGCATGACACAAAAATAAATGCTTGTATTTTTTTTGTCTATTCTTCGCCCGTTCTGTCTCAGCTTGACGTGCACGCTCGCTTTCGCCGATACTTATTCCTTATGTGTATCGCTCTTCTCAACTATTACGTATGAAACTGTTTTACAAAATATCACAAAATCGCACCAGCCTTTATTTCAAGCACTGATTCTCCAAGCGTTTCGCTTTCTTTCGCTCTTTTTTTTCTATATATTTTTATATCGGACTTTTTTCAGGGGAAATTAAAAGTCAAAAATTGAAGTTGAATATCCAAAAAGCAAACGACATCTCGTAATGTTATTCAATGAAATTTGATTTGTTTATTTCATAAAAGACATGAAAATATTTTTCTGTATTATAAATATAAAAAACTTTAAAATATTGTGCGCTTATAAAGTATCACATAATAAGATTTTATGATTAAAAAGCAGATTCGTGTAAGAATACAAATTTGAGTAATAATAACATTCGTTGAAAAATGTGTTTTTCCCTTCCCCCGAAAATTCGCACGAATGAATAAATGTTACAAAAAAAAACCAATTCAAAATTCCTGGCTGAATAATTGTTGGGAAAAAATGTAATGTTTGTTATTCTGTACAAAATTTTAAATGCAATTTCAACCAAAGTACATTTATATACATAAAAGAATTAATTTTGTTGTTTCAAATTTTGCAATTTCGTACAATTACAAGCATATTTTGTTATGAAGATAAAATTTTTCACAGAATATTCATTCAAAACAAGACTTTCCACATTCCGTTGTCAGGTATGTTTAGCTCATACATATCCTATACATATACATATATATAAATATATGTATATATCTTCTTATTAACTATTTATATATATGTATATCTATACACGTATATACAAAAGAGAAATCATATTAACATTAATGTTCAAAATGACGGTTTTACCGTCGAAAAACGGGAGGCAGGAGTGCCAACGACCAGCGCCAGCGTTCAATTATATCTCTATTGTCGCACGAAAAATTCGTTACAATTTTATTTTTTATAGTTTGAATTCGTTATCTCTGCCTCAGGGTTGGGTACAAAGACAATCGACTATATGACAACTGCAGGTCAATTTAGATCGTCGACAATCAATGAATACACTTTTGCGCGTATTACTTGTCGTCCAAGTACAAATTTGATGGATTTGTTGAATACAAGGTTGTTACAAACATAGAAAATTGATTAACAATACAATAACATCATGTCATTATTATTGAGTAGCAGTGTCTAATTTCTTTCTTTTTTTCATTTTCTTCATTTTTTCTATCTTTTAAACAAAATCAACAAAAAACAATTGTATAAATATTGTACTTTCTTTTCTTAAAAACTATGCTCGAAAAAATAAAATACAATGTTTAGCAAAACGAAAAATATATTGCGAATTTATTGTTATTATATCATTAATGTATTCTTCATATATTCTTAATAGATTCTTTATATATTTCTAATACATTCTTAATATATTTTTAATGTAAGAATATACTGAGAATATAGTTACAACATTTTGACAAAGTATTCTAAATATATTAAAAATATATTCATAATATATTTTTTGTTTTGCTAGCGTAAATTTGAAACAGTAAATAATTAATCGTTAAATAATCGTTAAAGATTACGAAAATCGATTGCTTTTTACACCCAATTTACAAGAAATTTACAAATTGACGTACATAAAAATACAAATCAATATCGCTTAGTCATCCGACGTTCGCGTGCAAGTCATACGAAAATGTGACTATTTTTCGCAGTTATTTGTTTAGTTCTTTTCAATATGAATATTTGAAATTCAACTATCAAGTATTTGACAAAAATACATTTATTTTTTTCAATGCTATGGAAACAACAATTTTTTTGTTCTACTTTTGCTAGTATTTGTTTCAAAAGTACTAACGTAGAAACTAGCTTCATTAAAACCAAGAAATCTTAAGATTTCCGTTCAAAAGAGACAGGAGAGAGACAGATCAAAAGATCGTCGAAACAAAATTGTCTGTCAATTATATATGTGATATATAATTTGTTTTGATTCGACGTTCTTACAAAATAGAAACCCAACCCCGAGCATTTAATTTCAGCAAAAGTCAGGTCTCTCGAAAAAAATGAAATTGCATTCGTTGTCCGTTCGTGTAAGACACTTGTAGAAAAAACGTCGGTGACCATCCAAAGCTATTTCGACTAGACAAATGTTCTCCCATGAGCTGTATAATTGTGGACAAAAAAATCATTTGGAAAAACGTTGTTTCTTCTCCGATGTTAAAATTGTGTATTTTTTCTTTTTAAGTTAAAGATCTTGGTGATCTTGCATTAAGTTTGTCTTTCTCTTAATTTAACTTGATAATTTTGGACGATATTCAACATACGATCCAGCGTAATATTTCAGTGCAAGCTACGTATAGTTTACGAACAGAGACGCAAAATAAAAGCTTCGTAAACACCAACAACGGCACGACACGCTTAATTTGTTTTCCATTGATTAATTAATTTAACAGAGTTTAAATACTCTGACGAATTACAATTCATTTATAGATCCGACGGATTAGTAGGTAAAATACGCAAAATTTATCTTGATGCGTATGTCAGTCAACGAATTGTTGAGAAAAGATGTATCATCTTCTCGAATTTCCAGTTACTCTCTTTGAGTGTGAAAGTGACAATTCATTTTGCCTCGTCCTGCTCCATCGGCTCTTCAGAAACTTGGCGGGAATGTTCTGGTGTGGTTCTGTAATTATTTAAAAGTACACCATTTTATTCTACATTAATTCTACATTAATTCCAAACTACTTTAATAGTACACGAAAAAAAAAACAAAAGTTAGGAAAAGATAGGAAAAAGTCATATACCATCTAGCAATCAAGACGTATCTTGTCACATATTCAAAAATGCCTGAACCAATATATTATAAAGTACAAGAGTTTTGCACAATTTTTACTATATTTATAGTAAAATTTTGCTTAATTTGGTATATGAATTATTTCAACATATATATAGTATGGTACCTTTTCCTATAATTTTAGTAAATATTAATAAATCTTTCTTTGCGTGAATAAATATATTAAATAATTACGTTAAATTAGTAGGCTGTTGCATCGACAATGATGCCATCGCAGAAACTGTTTCTGTTTCCTCATGTTCCTTTTCCTTCGCTTCTATGGCACTCATTCCTACCGTGTGAGCAAGTAGCTTGACACAAGGCCAGTGTGTCATCTGCAAATGAATAAAATATATTCTTTATATATATTCAAAAGTCCAAAGAACATCAAGCATGACATTTTTGAACTAACAAATGCATACCTGTATGGCTATTGTTTTCTGTAAAGTATCTATGGCATTTTGACAAGGCGCCCTCATGAGTTCCTCCTCACGCAGAGGTGTCGGCTCATCGCCCAACAGAGCTCGCACGCATTCTTGCGCAGAGTCGCAAATTGCAGCTAAGTCATAGCCACCTTCCAGTGCCAGTACAACTTTGCCCTTAGCCAAGGTCATGAGCATTTGTGTCATTCGACCGAAACACGCCGGACTAACTTTGTAACCACCCAATGGTGCCGAGTGGCCAACTGCTGCGTCGAAACCAGCCGACACAATGACGATCTCGGGATCGTATTCCTTAGCAATTGGCATAACAATGGTACGAAAAGCCGCGAGATATTCTGCGTCGCCTATTGGCGGATTTAAGCCGCCAGACCAGGCAATATTTACATTAAAACCAAGACCTTCACCAGCGCCACATTCTGTTGGACCGCCGGTGCCGGGGAAAAAGTTGCCCTCGTCGTGCCTATGAATGGATAGATAAAGCACACGGGGATCGTCGTAGAACATTTGCTGGGTGCCATTCCCATGATGAACATCCTGCAAAATGATGTTCTTAATTAAAGTTCAAATTCGAGTGAATACAGTTTCGTGGAATTATTTATTTAATAATATGATATAATTAAACTTTGCATATCCAGTTTGAATAATATCATTCAAATGTGTTCATAGTTCATTTAAAATTCCATTAAAAGTTAAATCGATATCCTTGAAAATTCCTTTTTAATTACTTTATTTATAATTAATTATTTTTGTAAACAAGTTATGTTTAAACAACTTAACTTTCTCATTTAATATTATGATTTTATATGCAGTGTAATTTTCATTATAAAGTTATCTTATCTCCGTTTCATTATCACTTTGTTTTACGGAATAAATCATTGTATAAAAAAACATTACATTAAAATAACGCAAACAATTTTGATTAAATGCAATCATACACAAATATTTAATAACAATATTTTTACTCAAGTTTTATATTATTTGATTTAATTAAAAAGACGTTCAAATTGGTATTCTTGAACACTTTTTTTTTCAATTTCATGACATTTGCAATGACTTTTAAATGTATAACTTATTTATTCGCTTTTCGCCATAAAAAATAAATTAATTGAATTAGTTGCTTTTATAAGATTTTTCTTTCTATCTGGATAATCGATAACTTGTTTTTCAGCGTATTATGTCTTTAGTTACAGCGGCGTAAATGTTTTAGGTCAAGGACATTGCAAAATTAATTTTCGCGCTCTCATTTTAAGATAAATATTGAATCTAACTGTTTAGTAGCTTTTCATCTGGAGCTAAAATTAACATCAATGGCTGTACGTTGCGATTTGTGATGTTTATTGAATAGAAATGAAATAAATTAATTCAAGATTATTCAAACGTGGATAACATTTTTTATAAATCTCAATGGATTTTGACAGGATTAAAAATAAATATTAAAAAAAAAAGGTTCATATATGCATACCCAGTCTAAAATCAAAATTCTTCTAAGGTCGCGCTTTTGTTGCAACAATTTAGCAGCGATGGAGACGGAATTGAAGAAGCAAAAGCCCATAGCTTGGTTCGTTTCTGCATGATGACCGGGTGGCCTAACAACCGCGAAACCATTTTTAATATCGCCCATCGCCGTTTTAAACGCAAGATCCACAACGCATCCGACCGCCATCCTGGCGGCTGGTGCCGTGTGCAATTCATTCCAAGTAGTATCTGAGTCAACGCCCACTCCTCCACACGGCAATCGTACAAAATTCTTGATTGGCAGCTGAGACAATTTCGACATGTCGAGTTTCTGTCTATTTAGAGGATTCGTTCCTGCAAGATATTATCATATTTAAAATTATCTTTCCTACTTATCTTACAAATTATTCATTTTTCACTGACATCGATACATTTTTTTTTCATTGATGTGATATAATTATTATCTTTAAAATTCATTCGACTTTTCGTTAAAAAGTTAAATTAAAAATTATAATAATAATTAAATGAAGAAAATAATAATTAATATTCAATCATTCGTACCAAAGAGAAGAGTATGTGCTTCGCTGTGGCAAGTTTGAATCTCTTCTAGTGTGGCTTTTCGTGAACGCACACGATCACAGCGTTGAAGGAGACCAGTTTCTTGGAGCCTGGCCCAAACACTCTGCAGTCTGCCGCCATGCTCAGGATGACCTCTAACAGTTTCGCCGCAAACGCACGCATGCTTCAGCATCAGCAGATCGTAGGCCAGACCAGTGGTGAGTCGATGAGGCGAGCATCTTGCAAACACTTCCCCGTTGTTGCCCTGAGGTCCTATTTCGATCACAAAATATACATCATTAGAATCCGTTTACAATATACGATATTATTATATGCAATAATAAACATAACTAAGATGTTTGTTTGAATACAATCATGAAATTAATTCTTTAAGGTGATTATTCAGTCGAATTTGTTGTTTCTCTCTTCCACTAATGGATTCACCCTTAGCTCTATCCTTTTTCTCTTATCTAACTGAAAAATCATCTTAATGATTTTTTTTTATAATTACAGCAGCAGGATGGCTGCTGTAATTATAAATGTAAATAGTAGAAAATATAACATATGAAACGTTATGATTTTTGTATTAAGCTTAATGAAAAGATAGTATTTCATAACATTTTTTTCATAATGAAATTGTATAATGAATTTTTATGAATTATTAAAATATTTATGTTGTACTGGTTATAGAACTTTATTATGGAATATTCATAATGAACTTTTATACTTTTTTTTACTTTAACTATAAAAATGTAGATTTTAGCTAAGAAGTTAATAATGAATATCAGTTATATTGTTTAAATCCACTCTTATTTCAATTGTTTCTAAAAATTATATAACAATGCCATCATGAATGACCTAAGTAGCAGAGTTCTCTTAAATATGGCCAAAAACTATATATTTTCAAAATTTAACCATGAATTATAAGAAAACTATGTAATTAATTGCTTTGTTATTTTGCTAACTTTTTATTCATTATGTTCATAACTTATATTTCAATGTTCATTAACATCTGACTATTATTATATGAGTTATTAAACAATTCTACTGTTTTCAGCTCTTTTCCTATATCGCTAATGTATTTTATTCAGAGATGGGCAAAAATAATTGCCCAATTACTTATAATAAATTTTAAAAATTGGAAAAATATTATACATTGTGAAAATAATTGAAAACTTTGTTGTTATTTGGTAAGTTATAGAGTCAAATAAACAAATAATTCTATTTATGATCTTACTTTTGCTAAGTTTGAATGTATGATTTAATTTTATTTACAAAAGTAATGGTTAATTAAAAATTCAATTACTTTTCAATTATTTTCTGAATTAAAATCCATATTTTTCATTGGTTTCACTAATAATAACTATGGTACCTCTATTTTTAGTTGAAGACAGTCCTTTTTTATAAGATAAATATGCAATTTTTTACAACTTGATTGTATTATTTTTAATAATTATGAAATGTATGGTTTAATTGAGTAATGGGCTTGCCCATCTCTGATTTTATTCAATTTTGATCATTAAATATCTCTTCTTTAGTATAGTCAATCATCTTGCAATTTTGAGGGATTGTAGAAACTGACTCAACTAAGATATTAATAAATTTGCATGAAATTCTGTCTATTTTACCTATATGTACTAATGGGCTGGAAAGTGCCCTGGAAAGAGGCCGAACATTTTGCGAGCTTCTATTGGCGGAATAGGCCGTGCATTCGTTAGTTTGTAAATTATGTCGCATCATGAGATCTCGCTGCTGTTGCAGAAACTGTTCGCGGTCTCGTTGTTGCTTGGACATCTCGCTCTCTTCCGGCTGGTCCTTCTTTCCGGTGAGATCGATGACCTCGGATTCCTCGCTCTCGGGTGCCTCGTCCAGCTGGTTCGCCTGGCCCCGCGAGCCCACGCGCGTCAACACCGTCTGTCTTATCTGCTGCTTCAGATAATTGTGCTGCTGTTGTTGATCGTGCAGCTGCTTCTCTGCCAGGTACTCCTCGTAGTGCGTCGGCGGCGCGATTATGCCACTGCCACTTCCGCTTCCTTGCAACATCGGATGACCCAATGGTAATGGTGCCGATTGTGTTCTACCTATTAGAGTTTTGACATACAAAAAGCATCAGTAAAACAGTCAATTTGTTAAGAAGTGGTGCAATGCGTACACGACCCGATAAATAATTATATAATACATTACTATTGGAGAATAAAAATAAATAGGATAGGGATTTTGATTTTTAAATTCCCTGATTTTCTTAGGTTTCTCAGACTAAATATAATTAATATTTAAAAATAAATGAAAATAATGATTTAAGCATCTTAAATCTTGTAAATTAAAAAATATATTATCCATATATTGTTCATAACTTGTTGATATTTAAATGTATTTTGAAATATTTGAAATAGAATTGATCAAGATCATGTTTATATATGAAATATATACAGGATTGAAGTGTTTTGTTCCACTTTATCCGGATAAGATCAGATAATTTAGAAGAAGGAAAAAAGACTATATCTCAACTAGAGATAGGGAAAAGCATTTTAATTAGAAATCGTCGTATAAATAGATCGAACTAGAAAAGACAAAAATATCAGCTCAACTGCGAATCAATGTTTAAAATAAATTGATAAAGACAATATCGCGAGTTATATGATGACGAAGGAACTTTTCTCTGATTGATTATAAATAAATGAAATGAAAGATTCATTAAAACGATTTCAACTGGCGCTTTACTTGACGTATAAAAATATCTTTATACAGCGATAAATTGAACAAAGTCAGTTGAATTAATGTTATACAAAAACTTATATATCTCTCGAAATACAATTAATCGAATTTGAAGCAACATTTCGAAATCCAATTATTTGTCTGCGGTAATTAAACTTGAGTTGAATCGTGCAAACTTGCTATTATAAGTTACAATTTCGCGCTGTTTAATTAGTTGAAATCAGATTTGAATGTTGTAAGTCCGCTGGGAAGATGGCTTTGAAGGAAACTGTAGTTGGGAAAACGGAAAGTTATAAGGAATTACGAATTGATCAATTATTTACGACTGAACTTGCTTGGCAAACACAGTTCCACATTGGTTTACATTTGCAAAAGTATCGAAAGTCCAAATTTAATTACAAAACTTGATTAACACTGTCGAATCGATTTCTGCAAAATGTATATGTTTACTCTATGTAACATACTGTCGACATTCTACATTTATTGTACATATCACCGTGAATCCATTTATATATAAATCAAATATGTAGTATACATACCACTATAGATAAATGTATAGCACACGATCGTCATTAATACATTTATCGTGATATTTATATATAATTTACATCTACAAACATGTAACTTATATATAGGCTTTTACAACTGAATCTTTTATAAAAAGAAGATTGACTTTATTCAAAAATCATTTTACTCATGGATAAAAAGAAAACACTTATAGACTTATACAAAAAGATACAAACTCGGTTAGTCTGAAGTTCTTTCTTAAGGTTTCGGATAAATTATGCAATTTCGAAAAATATTATTTTTACTGATTGAATTATATATAATCTATTTTATTTATACAGATAAGAATTCATATGATAAATTGACCCAATTTCTCATATAATTTCTCATATGAGAATGTTTGGCAGGGATTTGTAAAAATATAAGTAAAACCATATTTGCAAAACATATGCAAAAATATATTTACACATAAAAGCATTTATTTCGAATATATTGTAAAATATATTTTAGCGTCAGAAAGTTATATATTTTGGCATACATTTTAATTAAATATTTTGTGTTATTTTCGTATGGATAGCGATAATAAGAATAATTGTAAAGTCTGGACTTACGAGGTGGTGTTGTGGCAACACACAAACACACACAGACACAAGATTTTCGGCAAGTGCACGCAAACTAGGAGTAAATGATAAAGAAGAAAACATACTACCTAAAGGCCGGTGACCAGCCTTATGGAGTCTTGCGTGAGCAACTTGGTTATCCGTAATCGGCGCTCCGTGGTAAACCGGATGCTGCTGTCTATTTCCTACCGTTTGTTCCAGACTCTGCATCTGCTTATGCACGTAAGGTGGCTCGCCTTCGATCATGGTCAGCGGTGGATAAAACGGCACGGTTCCTGGCAGCATTTGTCCGGTCAGCGGCATTCCCAGACGGGCGGCAAACGCCGCGCGCACCTCCGCCTCCGACACCGGTTCTAATTTTGTACCACTCTAAACAATTTTCGTCCAAAAATTACTATCTCGCACATTCAACTTACACGCAATTCGGCGCACCTTCGTGCCGTCAGAAGCAATTTACAGACACAAAAATTGTGTGGATTTTTCGTTTTATTATGCAAATTTGACCAAAATTAAGCATAAATGCTGACTTTGAAATGTGTTCAAACAGGTGATAAATGATGGATTTGGGCAAAATATTATTTTCTCACACGAGGAAATATTTTGATGTCTTAAATGATGTACTGGAAGATTACTTTCGCTCCCTAGGGATAGAAAGTTACTTTTCCTACCTAGGGAGAGAAAATAACACTTTTATTCCACTTTCCGGAGAAGGAGTAAAGCTTTTTCTCACACTTGTATCGAAAACGCATCTTTTCTTCCCTCAAAAGCTCACAAGGGACGAAAGTGGCACTTTCTCTCCCTTGGGAGGAAAAGTCATTTGATCTTTTAAATGACCTATCATGAAAGTGGCACTTTTCTTTCCCGGAAAATGGGATGAAAGTGACACTTTATCTCCCTAGGGAGGGAAAGTAACTTTCTATCCCTACTTTCCATCTTTAGTGAGATAAAGTAAACTTCTATTATGTCATTGAAGGGATGAAAATACTTTCCCTCCGAAAGGAGGAAAAATGCCACTTTCGTCCCAATTTTGAGGAAAGAAAAGATGCGTTTTCGATGCACTTATAAGAAAAACCTCATATTCGTCTAAAATCTGTAACTTTGCTCCCTACTTGCGGAACATACTATTTAGTTAAAAATGTGATTTGTATGAGGTTTAATTAATCATAAAAATTCATCATAAATTTTTATAATAAACTTCTATGATCAATGCAACACAAATTTTTTTGATAATTCGTAGAAATTCATTTTAAATGGAAGAAAATATGATGCATGAAATATTATGATTTTTATATTAAACTTAATGAAAAAATCATAGTATTTGATAACATTTTATAAGTATTATTTTAGAAATATTTTCTTTCATTTGAAATCATAAGTACTCATAAAAAAGTGTATACTGAATTTTTATGAATGATCAAAATATTTAAATGCACTCGTTATAGAAGTTCATTATGAAATATTCATAATGAACTCTTATACTTTTCTATTTGACTTTAACTAGGGATTGTGGAATATTTTTCCATTTATATTAAAAATGAATTATACTTACGGAAACTGGTGGTCTACCCAAAGAAATGTTTGGCAAAGACGGTGAACTGTATAGTGACGAAATATCTGGAATACTACCTTGTTGACTACTCGTCAGAGTACTGCCATAAGGTACATGTTCGCTCTCCTAAAAAATAAAAGAAAAGATAATGAAATCAACTGCTATGATTCAAACAATTTTGAGATCTTTTTTTTATATTCAATTGTTTATATTCAATTGTTTATATAATTAATAACTTTACCGTAAGCAAAAATAACTTTTAATTGTAATATCAAAAAAATGAAAAATTAACTAATTTAAAAAATTAAATAAATAAAATAGATTAAATAAATTAACTAAAGATGAATAAATCGTCTACTTTTATTTGAACAGTTTATTAAATTACCAATTTTGCAAAAGTAACATCAAAGAAGTAAAAGTGAAGACAAAGTGTTAGCCAAATGCATGCAGTCAATAAATAATAATCAAACTTCACGATCAAAATGAAGACCAATAAATAACGATTATGTTATTTCAAAACACGTTACGTACAAAGTGGGCAGTAAAAAGAAACGTACTAAGCAGCCGTCGCTATCAAATTTAATTATTAATCAAATTGAAAGAGAGATACTTGCCTCTTGAATTGGCGTGTTACTACCGGCCGTTGGGCTCGATTGCGAATTGTTTATCGTAGGCGGGGAATTAGGTCCGGACTCAGGATTGCTGCTAGAATCTGCAAAACATCATGCAACGATTAGAACTGACGACAACACTTTGCTATGCGTCCGACTAATCCCGATTGATCACATTTATCTGCGATTTTTTTAATTCAATAATTGTATTAAAGTAGGACTAAAAAACGACTTTTCTTATAGGATTTCTTCCTTTAAAGATGAAAATATATTTTCGGAAAAAATGTTGAAAAAAAAATTAATTTTTTATATATATTTCAAAAACATATATACAAAATGACAAAAGTATATATATATTTAATATATAGTTAAATATATGTAAAATAGATAAAATATATTTTCGACAAGTCCTACCTAATAAATATTTTTTTTTATCATACAACTGTTTTTTTTTCTTGTATTTAAATACATTTCTTTTTCTTTAGAACAAATAATTTAAAAATTGACCGATTTTCAAACTTCTTTTTTCTTTTAAAGGAAAACTTTGATTTTGTTGAAACTAATTTGGTTCTACTGATTTGTTAATTTCCATGCGGTTACTCAGTGTAAGCCAAGTCAGACAACAATCATTGATTAATTTGAAAAAATAGAAAGAAAGATAAAAAAAAGACATCAGATGCAAACCGTGACAAGCCAATAACAAACGTCTAAATGAATTTGAAGAAATGCCTTAAATTTGCTATGTCGATTTTGCATTAACCGATTTTGAACGCGACTCAACTGTTGCCTAATTTAGCTACTTGACTTTTAGGCAAAATTCAAAACTCAACTTGTTGATGCACATTTTTAGTCAGAGAAACTCTTTTACTTATATTAAGTAACAGAAACAAAGTTTAATATTGCGAATGTTTGATATCGTTTTATCCGTCTTTGAAAAATTGTATGGTATTTGTGCCAGAGTGATAACACCAAAAGGATCGTTGTTTACCGCTTGATTATCAACGATTAACTACGTTTTGTCAAATTCAATTATTAAAAAAAAAAAAAAAAAAAATTTTTTTTGGTTTTGTGTATACAGTAAAACTTGTGAGGAGTCCAGTTCTCTGTCTTTTTCTTTTTTTAAGTAGTCCTGTGTTTCTATCTTTTTTCCACTTATGCTTTTATATGATAGAAAAAGGACGGAAATACATAGGACTCCTCACAGACTATAAAGGAAAACAAAACAGGCCTCCTCACCAGTTTTTTTTTTTTTTTTTTTTTTTTTTTTTTTTT